>JAKVIS010000808.1:0-52449 GCA_033119425.1 Bufotes viridis | reverse complement strand
AGGACGAAGATCAGGACGATGACATCCAAGCTCTCCTCGGGAATGGGATAACTGGAGCTCTCGTCTGACAGGTCGTGGACAAAGGCAAAGCATCGTGACGGGTCATAATCAGGGTTGCTCTGTACAAAATGAACAGCGGCCATAGGAAATAGTAAAAATTAAACTAAGATATAATGCCAACCAATATACCTACAGTTTACATCGAGACCCTAATTGTGCACAACATCTGCTAATCGGTCATCAAATAGTCCCAAAGCCTTAAAATGTTCATACATTTCATTGCCAAATCCATACATATATACACACATATACAAGGCTGTTGGTGCAGTGCAAGAGCGAGGAGTCTACTGACTGTGTAGTGGTGGCAAAGTATTACAAGCCAGACCACTATATATCCAATAATCCAGAAATACTGCTTGGATCGATTTGGAAATCCTCAACCCACTGGATTATCAGATATGAGATGGGCATGTATTCCATTCCCAATGACAAGCATTTGGTTTTCTTTGTCCATACATAAAAGTAATATACATTTGTATTGGATGAGTGCCTTTAATTATGTGCCCAACCGGTTTTCGTTCTAGAAGTTCAAAAGCAAAAACAGGAGAGGTGCCCAGTGCATTTTTAGGTACCAGTATGACGCTGGAAGCCACTCACGTAAGCTGCTTTTCCAGAAAAGGCTAGTAACACCATACGTCTGCCCAGGCACCTGGACCACTAACGTCTCCCACTGCCACTTTTAAACGTTTGGAAGGAAACAGTCCGAAAATTTAATTGAAAGTACTCTAAAAGGGGTTTTCTAGGACTTAAAGGGATACTGTCACCACATATAACCCCTATGAGCTAAACATATGCTCATGTCCAGGGTCATAATAGGATCCCTAAGGTGGCCTTATAAACCTTATTTGTGGCTTCATTGTGCTAAAAAACAGGTTTTACTAACCTGTCAATCAATGAATTAAGGTGCCCAAGGGGAGGTCTGTGGATTCATGGTGCCCGGCCGTTCGGTGCCCAGCATCGCCTTCTTCACCTTTGCGCAGCCTCACCCTCTCCCTCCTCCTGCTTTCAGATCCTACGCATGCTCACAGGCTGGGGCTTGCGCAAAGTGCGCATCAGGCCGGCGCATGCGCACTTCACAAACAGAAGCCGATGCCAGCAGTCTGCGGATCTTTGGAGCCATTTTTTGTTTATGATTGCATTTTACTCATTTTTGGGTAAAAATCATATATTTAAATTGGCCTTTTAATAAAAATATTGAGCCGGTCTGAAAGGGTTAACAATTTTTCTAACATAGTGGCTGGTACTTTGACTTTGTGCAGGTCATCTAATAAACCCCATCTCTAAGCTACCGAAAGGTCCTAAACACTTATTTTGGCCACATTCTTATCAGTAAGATAAGAACTGAGTCATAGTGTTTATAATGTCAGAGAGCAGAGATAAGGAGCTTTTCAGCTCTCCAGATGACTGAAAAGACAGAAAAGCCTCAGGCAGCTAGTAGAGCATCTCAGCTCTGTACACAAAAAAGGATTCCATATGAGGGTTGCACTGGATATTGAATTATCAATACCCAATCAATACTTTTGTACCGGTATCGATTCGATACCGGAATTTGACATTCACCAATACTAGGCTGCGCTACTGCTGGATGGATAGAGTCTTTCCGCCCCACTGTGCCGTGGCTGCCACCAATGACAGGGGAAAGGGGAGGGACTGTGGCCAATGCTCCAATGAAGATTACTAATGTCTAAAACAAATAAAGGAGACGGGTTCCGGTGGAAGAATCACATATCCGGCACCTGACCTCTATGACAGGGCACTGCGATCCGCGGAAGTTAACCCCTCAGGTGCCACACTTGAGGGGTTAACTGCTGCGGATAGTAGCGGCCTGTCAGAGGTCAGGTGCCAGCTACGTGATTCTTCCATCGGCACCCGCCTCCTGTATTTTTATTAAAGGCTTCTGTCACCCTCCATTTAGCAATTTTCAGTAGCGGACATTAGCCATTTGCTATTGTCAGATGAGTCCAAACATATCATTTTTACCTTTCTCTGTGCTGTAATTTCTGTAAAAAAATAAATAAATCGTACTTTTATATTATGCAAATGACTTCACTACTAGCAACTTGTAGCAACTCAGTGCCCCTGCGCCGATGACGTCAGACTACAACCGATGCCGGCAGTCTTCTTTTCCGGGTGTACTCTGATGTCATCGGCGCAGGCGCACTGAGGAAGGAGCTGACAAGCGCGCGTCCTTCACTCAGAATGCCTGCGCCGAATGAGGAATGTTACGACGCAGGCGCGGGATTTCATGGGCAGACAAGGCCAGCGGGAGGAGGAGAGCGCTCGCTTGCCCTATCTATTAAGTGGAGAGGGGGCGTGTTTACAGTCTGAGGATGCAGCTGCTACCAGCAAGTAACCGCCCAAGTTGCTGGTAGTGAAGTAATTTGCATAATATACACAAGTACGATTTTTACAGAAATTACAGCACAGAGAAAGGTAAGAGTGACATTAGTAAATAGCTAATGTCCGCTACTCAAAATTGCTAAATGGAGGGGGGGTGACAGAAGCCCTTTACACATTAGTTATGTTTATTGGTGGCGCAGTGCGCCCCCCCCCCAACCCCAGTATTAAAAACATCGGTCGCACAGTGCGCCCCCCTAACCCACTCAGTATTAACATTGGTGGCGCACTGACCCCCCCCGTCCCGTATTAAAACATTGGTGGCAGTGGCCAGAGGGTCCCCTTCCCCCCTCTTCATTGGTAGCTTCTGATCGGAGCCCCAGCAGAGTATTCGAGGGGCTCCGATCGGTTACCATGGCAACCAGGACACTACTGAAGCCGTAGCTGCCATGGTAAGCTCCCTGCTGCCGTGTGCACAAAGCACAGGGAAGCAGGAAGAGTGTAATATCCTATTCACGCTAATAGAGCTCTATTACCCTGGGTTCACACCTGAGCGTTTCTGAGACGCGCGTTTTCGTCGCGCGTTTTTGGCAATAGTAAACGCGCGTTTGTGTGATTGACTGCAGTGTTGTCCAATGACCAAATATCCCTGTCTATATAAAGTTTGGCCAATCACAGCTGGGGTTTGGCCTTTCCAGCATGTTGCAAATTCATAAACGCGCGTTCGAACGTGCGTTTTCAGTGTCAAAAACGCGCAATATACAAGCGTTGCACGTTCCCATTGAAGTCTATGGGCCAAAACGCGCGACAAATGCCCCAAAAAAAGCTCAAGTACTTGTTTTTGCGTCAGGCGTTTTTCCTTCGCTGTAAAACGCGAAGATGTAAACCAGTCCCATAGGGAAGCATTGGTTTGCATCGGTTATGCATTTTACAGCGTGTTCAAACGCGCTGTAAAACGCGCAAGTGTGAACTGGGGGTTAGGGTAAATAGGACAAGGGATTAATAGTTATATAATAACAACAATATATATATATATATATATATATATATATATATTTTAGGTTTAAAATCACCCCATTTCCCAATTTTACATATGTTTATTGATAAATTGTTTATATATTTAATATCACATATCACCACGTTTGAAAAAGTCCAAACTATTAAAATATAAAAAAAATATCTTCTATGCGATAAACGCCGTAACAGAAAATAAACAAAAACGCGTGATTCGCCATTTTTTTGTCACCTTTTCCCCCCAAAAAATAGGATCGGACTGTTCGATTACGGTTCGGACGTTCCATAAAATGCAGAATGCACGTGGCGTTTTTGGTGTTTTATTTTTTTCACGTGGTACTGAGTATCGCAATACTTTTTTCTAATATTGATATCTAATCTAAATTTTGGTATCGTGACAACCCTATTTCATATTTCTAATAAAGACCAGTTGAAAAAAAAGATTTGTAGCTCAAAATAAGTACAATGAAATTATAAGAAAAATTGCCCCCAAAGGTGTACATAGCCTTTAATATTTAAGGCCAATCCCCCATAAGATAGGTCATCAACATCAGATCAGTTGGGATCCGACACTCGACACAGCCACAGATGAGCTCTTTTGGTTCTGTGCACTGTGTAGTTTACAGCTCCAGCATACTACAACGCTGTTCCCATTTACTTGAATGGAAGCTGCAGTATCCTTGTACCGCCACTGAACAGCGTTCGGCGCTGGTGGCTGCTCAAAATAGCCAGTATATGTGGGTGCAAGGTCTCAAATCTCCCCAATGATACCGAGGATAGGTCTTGAAAACCCATTTAAATGCAACGTGTAAATCAATGGGAAAAATATGTAATATAAGGTGCCCTCTAGTTAATACAATTGGTTGAGTCTTCAATAGAACATATGAAATAAACATTTACAAGAATAGGTGCACCACACGTGCAGGATTTGCTCCCCCGGGTATAGATGCATAACTGCATATGGGGTTGAGCATTCCTGCTTTTTGAGACCATGTTATTTTGTCATGTAGTTTCAATCGAACGTACCTTTACAATCTCCACTGCAGTGGAAGAAAAATCACAGCAGTATACAAACAGACCGGAGTCACTGTAAATGGAAACACAGACATCATTACCTGCTCATGCTCTATCTAACTATATCTACAGTGCAGTGAGGTCTGTTAAAACAGTGCAATCTATAGGTTACAGAGCAGGAGGAGCTGGGCAGACTGATGTATAGTTTTATGGGAAATGCTTCAGTATAACTTGCAATTTATAAATTTTTATCTCTGCTTTTTCTGACTCCAGTTGTACATGGGGAACATCTTAGTGCAGGGCTCGACAAATCCCAGGGTATTTGGGTATTTGTCAGCCCGTTCTGTCAGGTGCCCGGGCGCAGGGCCGGCGCGTCCTACACGCGGACTAGGAGCACCGGCCCCCTTCATGCTGCAGCCGCCCGAGCGCTCTATATAGAGCCTCAGGCGGCTGCAGCACTGCCCGGGCTGGCGCGTCCATGAGGGCGCACCACCCGGGCACAGCATGAAGAGAGGGACTGACAGGAGGAAAACGCTCAGCGCTCCCTCCTGTCAGTCCCTCATTGTAGCGTGGCCGAGCCCTGTATGGTCCGCGGGGGAGGGAGAAAGTGAATGACAAGGAGGGGGGAGGGAGAAAGTGAATGACAAGGAGGGGGGAGGGAGAAAGTGAATGACAAGGAGGGGGGAGGGAGAAAGTGAATGACAAGGAGGGGGGAGGGAGAAAGTGAATGACAAGGAGGGGGGAGGGAGAAAGTGAATGACAAGGAGGGGGGAGGGAGAAAGTGAATGACAAGGAGGGGGGAGGGAGAAAGTGAATGACAAGGGGGGAGGGGGAGAAAGTGAATGACAAGGGGGGAAAGAGATTGACAAGACTGACCCCTCTGCCCTCTCCTCCGGACCCCTCTGCCCTCTCCTCCGGACCCCTCTGCCCTCCCCTCCGGACCCTGTAATCCTTGTAAGGGTTTCCACATGTCATGGCGGCCGCAAGTGGCGATCACTTAGACGCTGGCAGCATCTGACGTGTCATATAACCTATTGAAAAGGGAAAGCATTATGGGGGGCCCTATATACTCGCACATTATGGGGGGCACTATGGAGAACAGGGGTAGGAACACTATGGGGGCATCTACTGGGGGCCCTATGTACTGGCATGCATTATTGGGGGGCTCTATAGAGAAGTGGGGGGGGGGAGCACTATGGGGGCATCTATTGGGAGCTTTATGACACGGCTCCGCCTGGCTCCTAACTTTTTTAGCTGGCTCCTAGATTCAAAGGAAATTTGTCAAGCCCTGTCTTAGTGATTGACATCATTCTGTGTGTATATGTATGTATGTATATATGTGTGTGTACAGTCGTGGCCAAAAGTTTTGAGAATTACATAAATATTGGAAATTGGAAGAGTTGCTGCTTAAGTTTTTATAATAGCAATTTGCATATACTACAGAATGTTATGAAGAGTGATCAGATGAATTGCATAGTCCTTCTTTGCCATAAAAATTAACTTAATTCCAAAAAAACCTTTCCACTGCATTTCATTGCGGTCATTAAAGGACCTGCTGAGATCATTTCAGTAATCGTCTTGTTAACTCAGGTGAGAATGTTGATGAGCACAAGGTTGGAGATCATTAGGTCAGGCTGATTGGGTTAAAATGGCAGACTTGACATGTTAAAAGGAGGGTGATGCTTGAAATCATTGTTGTTCCGTTGTTAACCATGGTGACCTGCAAAGAAACACGTGCAGCCATCATTGCGTTGCATAAAAATGGCTTCACAGGCAAGGATATTGTGGCTACTAAGATTGCACCTCAATCAACTATTTATAGGATCATCAAGAACTTCAAGCAAAGAGGTTCAATTCTTGTTAAGAAGGCTTCAGGGCGTCCAAGAAAGTCCAGCAAGCGCCAGGATCGTCTCCTAAAGAGAATTCAGCTGCGGGATCGGAGTGCCACCAGTGCAGAGCTTGCTCAGGAATGGCAGCAGGCAGGTGTAAGCGCATCTGCACGCACAGTGAGGCGAGAGACTTTTGGAAGATGGCCTGGTGTCAAGAAGGGCAGCAAAGAAGCCACTTCTCTCCAAAAAAAAACATCAGGGACAGATTGATCTTCTGCAGAAAGTATGGTGAATGGACTGCTGAGGACTGGAGCAAAACGTTGACATTTTGGGTCCATGGCCTGGAAACTCCCCAGATCTTAATCCCATTGAGAACTTGTGGTCAATCCTCAAGAGGCGGGTGGACAAACAAAAACCCACTAATTCTGACAAACTCCAAGAAGTGATTATGAAAGAATGGGTTGCTATTAGAGATGAGCGAACTTTAAAAAAAAAGTTTGGCGTTCGGGCTGTGGTAACTCGCGCATCCCGTTATGGATTCCATATGCCGCGATAGTGGAATCCATAACGGGATGCGCGAGTTACCACAACCCGAATGCCGAACGCTGAACTTTTTTTTAAAGTTCGCTCATCTCTAGTTGCTATCAGTCAGGAATTGGCCCAGAAGTTGATTGAGAGCATGCCCAGTCGAATTGAGTGGGCATGCTCAGTCCTGAAAAAGAAGGGCCAACACTGCAAATACTGACACTTTGCATAAATGTCATGTAATTGTCGATAAAAGCCTTTAAAACGTATGAAGTGCGTGTAATTATATTTCACTACATCACAGAAACAACTGAAACAAAGATCTAAAAGCAGTTTAGCAGCAAACTTTGTTTTCATTCTCAAAACTTTTGGCCACGACTGTTATATATGGTATATGTATACACACACACACACACAGACTGCTGTCAGTCAAATTTTACTTGCTGCCCCCCCAGAAAGAGTTAATAAAAGTTAATCAGTAAGTTATGTGTACCCCAAAATAGCACAATTAAAAACTACAACTTGTCCCACAAAAACAACAAGCCCTCATATGGCTACATCGACTGACAAAGAAAAAAAAATATATATAACAAATACTCACTCCATTCACTTGAAGTAAAGGAGTTCTGCAGTTATTTTAACTGATCTGGATAGATCATTAGCATCTGATCGGCGGGGTCCGACACCCGGGACCCCCGCCGATCAGCTGTTTGAGAAGGCAGCGGCTCTCCAGGAGCGCTGCAGCCTTCTCTTGGTTTCCCTCAGGCCCAGTGACATCACGACCAGTATCACTTGCCTGGGCGGGACTAAACTCTGTTCACTTGATTGGAGCTTAACCGCGCCCAGGCCAGTGATACTAGTCATGATGTCACTGGGCCTGCGGTTTCGTTTTTATGTTGTTCCCTGTGTGGTAAAACTGACTTACCTTCATTCTCCAGTAAGATTACAGCGATATTATATAGTTATAAAAGAGTACCTGGGTGGCTACTCCTGGTATGTCAGAGGACTAGGGTGCTCACCCTCAAAGCCAGATATGTATAGAAGTAACTAATCAAACGAATGGAGGGGCTACACCTTTTCTGGGAAACACAAAGGAATAGCCTGGTGCAGATATAAACCTTTTATTCCATACGTAAAATCGCAAGTGGCCCAAACTCCTTTATAAGTGTAACATACGCAGATATCCTCACTCTCTTTGTATATAGTAACAACTCAGTGCAACATACGGCTCTGTGCAAACAAGCTCTGTATAAAAGTTCCTGTGCAAAAACGCTCTGTGCAAAAATAGCTTGTGTGAAATAATGCCGTGCAAAAAGTCAATTCGTGCAAAACGCTAGGCCAAACAGTGTGGACTCTATGTCCTTGAGTCCCAGTAAGTATCCATTGCAGCTTTCACTATATTGTCCTTGTGGAGATATCCACTTAATATCGTCAGTAGCTCTTACAGTCCACCCACATATATGTAAACTGTCTTACCCTCCTGGCGTACCTCTCTCCGTCTGCTTCCAGCGCTGCCAGCTGCAGTGTTTGTGTCTCCGCGGCGTCCGCGCACTTCCGGGTTTGAACGCGGCGTCCACGTGACCGGTACTGGCGGCAGAGTAAATGCGCTGCGCAGTAAAGATTCACTGCGCTGCGTGGGTACCTTCGGTATGGTAGATTCTCGATCGAGCAGAGACTGTTTCCTTTGGGAGGAAATGGTACCTCCACTGTGGGTGTGATTGAGCTCCTGTTCTCACTGCTGTGCACACCAAGCGCGTTTCGGGTTCAACCACTGAAGAAGGGTCGAACCCCGAAACGCGCTTGGTGTGCACAGCAGTGAGAACAGGAGCTACAATCACACCCACAGTGGAGGTACCATTTTCCTCCCAAAGGAAACAGTCTCTGCTCCGATCAAAGAATCTACCATACCGAAGGTACCCACGCTAGCGCAGTGAATCTTTACTGCGCAAGCGCATTTAATCTCTGCCGCCAGTACCGGTCACGTGGGACGCCGCGCTCAAACCCGGAAGTGCGCTGGACGCGCGCGGAGACACAAACACTGCAGCTGGCAAGCGCTGGGAAGCAGACGGAGAGAGGTACGCCCGAGGAGGGTAAGACAGTTTAATATATATGTGGGTGGACTATAAGAGCTACTGGACGATATTAAGTGGATATCTCCACAAGGACAATATAGTGAAAGCTGCAATGGATACCTAATTTCGGGGACTCAAGGACATAAAGAGTCCACACTGTTTGGCCTAGCGTTTTTTGCACGAATTGACTTTTTTGCACGGCATTATTTCACACAGAGCTATTTTTGCACAGAGCATTTTTGCACAGGAACTTTTATACAGAGCTTGTTTGCACAGAGCCGTATGTTGCACTGAGTTGTTACTATATACAAAGAGAGTGAGGATATCTGCGTATGTCACACTTATAAAGGAGTTTGGGCCACTTGTGATTTTACGTATGGAATAAAAGGTTTATATCTGCACTAGGCTATTCCTTTGTGTTTCCCAGAAAAGATATTATATAGTGTTTCTTTTAATACTATAAAAATAAAAAATAAACTTTGGGAAAAATGTATTTCTTCTTTTAATTGCCAGATTCTGACCCCCATAACATTTTTATAGTTCTGTCTACAGAGCTGTATGAGGGCTCATTTTTGCAGAGTGACCTGTAGTTTTTATTGATTCCATTTTGGAGTGTGTGTGGTTTTTGTTGGTCGCCATTTAGTCAATTTTTTGGGGGGAGGTGTTGAAAAGATGGCAAATCACCATACAGGATAAATCCATTTATATTTTATTAGTTCAGGCATTTTGGGAGATGCGATGCCTATGTAGCTTATTTATTTTTACTTTAATTATGGAGAAAGGGGGTGATTTGAAATTTTATATTTTTAAAAACTTTTTTTTCCACTTTAAGTCACCCTAGATAACTATAATTAGCAATCATTAGTTGCCGTGTGGGGGGAGCCATTTAGGACCCAGAAGCACTGTAGTCACGTTTGAGAGGTTAAATGTCTATATTAGGCGTCATCACCGATCACACACACACTGGCCCTGGGTGTCCGCTTTGTGAAAAAGCAGCCACCCAGAGGCTACGGTGCTCGATTCGCTTTGGCCACCATCTTTAAAGAATCGACTTCCGCTGTGCTTGTACGGCGCTGGTCATCAAGGGGTTTTCCTCAGAGTAGGTCATCAATATCAGATCAGTGGGGGTTTGACTCACAGGGTTCTAGCGAGTGTTGCGGCCTCTTCCTTGGCCAGTGATGTCGCGTCTATTGGTCACATGGCCTAAGGGCCGCTCAGTCTCATTCAAGTGAATGCGCCTGAGATGCAATACCAAGCACAGCCACTATACAACGTACGGCGCTGTGCTTGGCAAGCTATGAGGAGGCCACAGGGCTCCAGCCTCTTCAAACAGCTGATTAGTGGGGGGTGCAGCTTGTCAGACCCCTGCCAATCTGATATTGATGACCTATTCTTTGGGCAGCACGGTGGCTCAGTGGTTAGCACCGGTCCTACATCTGCATGGAGTTTGTATGTTCTCATGTTTTGGGTTTCCTCCGGGTACTCCAGTTTCCTCCCACAAGCCAAACAATATCAGCACATGTAACCTGATTCCAGCTCTCTAACCGTGTGCTCCATTGAATCAGGTTATTGATTTCCACCCTCCTTGGCAGAGATTGCAGGGTCACCGAGGATGGAGAAATGGAATCCCGTCTTCTTACAAGGAAGCTACACCCTGAACCAACCCACACCTGAAATGTATTTTTATAGTAATAAGCTACTTACTTATTAGTCTGCAAAATTGGAAAGACTGTGTTTCCGACACCGCAGCCCACCTAAGACCAGGGGAAAGAAGCGGAAATAAATGAACAGGTTATGATGATGGAACGAATAGTGCCGTAATAGAAATGATGCAGCATCAGCGCCCCAGAGGGCACCGGCAGACTGATACTGCTCAGTGGAGCGTGCCAGAGCAGCAGGAGCAGTAAGTGACCTGTGTAGTGTCACTGCTGAAGGCATGGTATGGCCCTTTTCAATCTGACAAGAATAGAGACATTAACTTTATTAACCCCATGAAGACAACATTAAATCGGTTGCCCCATCTCGGACATTTATTGCATCATGCTAGGATATGCTATAAATGTCAGAAAGGTGTAGGTCCCACCCCTGAAACTGGTCCTATCTGAAAAACAAAGCTCAAAGGGATGGAAGAACACACCTCACACGCATGGTGTCCTCTTCAATCACTGCTACAGGACTTCCGAAAAATAGGAGAGCCATTTTTGGAAGCCCCATAGCAGTGACTGAAGAGCAATCTGCACAATCGCAGCCACCCTCCTCTTCACCACTAAGGGAGTGCTGGAAATACCCAAGACAGCGCTTTGCTATTTTCAGTTGTTCTATAGCTGTGAATGGCGGATGGCCACACATACGCAGCATCACACCTATCATACAATTATTTTATAGCATAGCCTAGCAGTATGCCACAAATCTCCCAGATGGGGATACCCTTTAAGAAAGCAGCTTGCTCTATATCTATATATGACAGAGACTTGTAGCTATAAGGCATAGGTGTCAAACACAAGGCCCGCGGGCCGAATCCGGCCCGCCAGACCTCGTCATGTGGCCCGCTATGTTAAATAAAGTAAACTTGCGCCCGCCCCTCATACATAATAGAATCACTAACCGCGGTCCGCTCCATTACAGGCCGGGCGCGCGGCCGGCAGCGTGACTGACGTCACGTGCCGGCGCCGCCTACTTTGTGAATGAATCAGGCGGCGCCGGCACGTGACGTCAGTCAGTCACGCTGCCGGCCGCGCGCCTGGCCTGTAATGGAGCGGACCGCGGTTAGTGAGTTAGTGTATCTATTATGTATGAGGGGCGGGCACAAGTTTACTTTATTTAACATAGATTTATGCCGATTTTTGGGGAATGAGTGAGCGGAGGGGCCAGAGGACAGTGAATACACCTGGCCCCACTGCAATTTTGAGGCAATGTGAGGGGGATCTGTGGATGGCACTTTTAAGGGGTGAGGGGTTATATAACAGTGGATGGCGCAGTTATGGGGGGGACATCTGTGGATGGCGCAGTTATGGGGGGGACATCTGTGGATGGCGCAGTTATGGGGGACATCTGTGGATGGCGCAGTTATGGGGGGACATCTGTGGATGGCGCAGTTATGGGGGACATCTGTGGATGGCGCAGTTATGGGGGACATCTGTGGATGGCGCAGTTATGGGGGACATCTGTGGATGGCGCAGTTATGGGGACATCTGTGGATGGCGCAGTTATGGGGGACATCTGTGGATGGCGCAGTTATGGGGGACATCTGTGGATGGCGCAGTTATGGGGGACATCTGTGGATGGCTGAGTGATGGGATCTGGATGGCAGTACTATGGGATAGGGCCTATCCCATAATACTGCCATCCACAGATCCCCTCACCCATAACAGCGCCATCCACAGATCCCCTCACCCCATAACAGCGCCATCCACAGACGTCCCCATAACAGCGCCATCCACAGACCCTCCCCCATAACTGCGCCATCCACAGACGTCCCCCATAACTGCGCCATCCACAGACTGTCCCCCATAACTGCGCCATCCACAGATGTCCCCCATAACTGCGCCATCCACAGATCGTCCCCCATAACTGCGCCATCCACAGATGTCCCCCATAACTGCGCCATCCACAGATGTCCCCCATAACTGCGCCATCCACAGATGTCCTCCATAACTGCGCCATCCACAGATGTCCCTCCATAACTGCGCCATCCACAGATGTCCCCCATAACTGCGCCATCCACAGATGTCCCCCATAACTGCGCCATCCACAGATGTCCCCCATAACTGCGCCATCCACAGATGTCCCCCATAACTGCGCCATCCACAGATGTCCCCCATAACTGCGCCATCCACAGATGTCCCCCATAACTGCGCCATCCACAGATGTCCCCCATAACTGCGCCATCCACAGATGTCCCCCATAACTGCGCCATCCACAGATGTCCCCATAACTGCGCCATCCACAGATGTCCCCCATAACTGCGCCATCCACAGATGTCCCCCATAACTGCGCCATCCACAGATGTCCCCCATAACTGCGCCATCCACAGATGTCCCCCATAACTGCGCCATCCACAGATGTCCCCCATAACTGCGCCATCCACAGATGTCCCCCCATAACTGCGCCATCCACAGATGTCCCCCATAACTGCGCCATCCACAGATGTCCCCCATAACTGCGCCATCCACAGATGTCCCCCATAACTGCGCCATCCACAGATGTCCCCCATAACTGCGCCATCCACAGATGTCCCCCCATAACTGCGCCATCCACAGATGTCCCCCATAACTGCGCCATCCACAGATGTCCCCCATAACTGCGCCATCCACAGATGTCCCCCATAACTGCGCCATCCACAGATGTCCCCCATAACTGCGCCATCCACAGATGTCCCCCCATAACTGCGCCATCCACAGATGTCCCCCCATAACTGCGCCATCCACAGATGTCCCCCCCATAACAGAGCCATCCACAGATGTCCCCCTATAACAGTTCAAAAATATGCATGAAGCTCTAAAAACAGTAATAATTGAATGCAGTGACAATAATTTATGATAATAAAGAGTGGACACATAGCCCTACAGTTACAACCGGCCCATTGAGGGTGACCAAACTGCTGATGCGGCCCCCGATGAATTTGAGTTTGACACCCCTGCTATAAGGTGTTATGTGTAGAGTAGAGTTCTGGTCATTACCTCTAATATGCGGTAATTGGCTGAAGATCCTGGATAGTCCTTACTCTCATCAGCCGTGTCCAGCTTGATGTCCTGTTTCTGTTCTCCATCTATATCTGACCGACTCTTGTAGCTGGGAGACAACTCAGGGAACTCTGTAAAAAGCCACTGCCTGTCCTTGAAGAATCTGTTCTCATGTATGGTGTAGAAGTCGTCCCAGTAGTTGCTGGCTTTATTCTCATATTCCTCTGGAACCAGGCAGAGACAACATTGGTGAAAGGTGCTATTAAAGGGGCTGTGCTGGATTAGAAAAACATGGCGGCTTTCTTCCAGTAACATCAGTCCACAGGTTGTATGTGGTACTGCAGCTCAGCCCAATTCACTTCAATGCAGCAGATGTACAGGTGCGGTGTCATTCGGGCAAAAAAAATTGTTTTTCCAATTCTGCACAAACCTTTTGTCCTCTTTTTCACATGGGCGTCATGTTTGACGCCCGGATAAGAAGCGGGTGCGTTTTGGGAAAAAGCTTGATTTTTCCGCGTGAGTGCAAAGCGTTTTAATGCTTACCATGGTAAGATGGACCATGTGATTGGACCATGTGATGTGACGTCATCACAGGTCCTTTAGTTCTTAGCTGATGCTGGGAAAGAGGACAGATCGCAACTACGCGATCAAGTGGCTAAGGCAAGTTAAGTTTTATTATTTTTAACCCCTTCCACTTCATTTTACTATGCATTCTTTATTAAGAATGCTATTATTTCCCCTTATAACCATGTTATAAGGGGAAATAATAGAGATTGGGTCCCGTTGCTAAGCAACCATGCGGAAAATCGCAACGCATCCGCACTTGCTTGCGGATGCTTGCGATTTTCCGCAGCCCCATTCACTTCTATGGGGCCTGCATTGCGTGAAAACGCACAATATAGAGCATGCTGCGATTTTCACGAAAAACGCAGAAGTGATGCGTGAAAATCACCGCTCATGTGCACAGCCCCATAGAAATGAATGGGTCCAGATTCAGTGCGGGTGCAATGCGTCCTCCTCACGCATTGCACCCGCGCGAAAACTCGCCCGTGTGAAAGGTCTGGCTACACCGCGACATCAAGTCGCGCAACACAAAAGGAATCTGGCTACGTGGAGACATGTGTTGTGCGACAAGAAGACATTTGATATCATGTATTTCTATGGTGTTGCAATGCGGCACACAACATGTTGCGACTGTGACGCGACAGTCACAGAAAAAAAAATTCAGACTTTTTTTGACCGTCGTCTCAAAGACGCAGCATGCCGCATAGCGACACCACTGAAATGCATTACATGAAATGTCGTTGTGTAGCCGGACGCTAAAACTCTATGAAGAAATTCGCAACGTGATATCCAAAAGCAGACTATTCTGCTTACACAAGACATGATCTGATGCCATCCTTGGCACCTTATAGTAAAAGGTGATGGGCTGCACTGTGGAGGACAGCTGAGGTGCTCAGAGATTGATTTACCCTACGTCAGGGATGCTCAACCTGCGGCCCAGCAGCTGTTGCAAAAACTACAAATCCCAGCATGCCCTAATGGCTGCAGACTGTCCAGGCATGCTGGAAATTGTAGTTTTGCAACAACAGGAGGGCCGCAGGTTGGGCATGAACTCGTGGCACCTTATATATGGCTTCCACATGAAGAAATACTACAACCATCTGAGCATAGCCTTTATCCTGATGACGAGGGAGATTTTGTCCATTAACACAGTGAGAAACCTTACTGCGCACTGTACTGAAAGGGCTCCTAGTAACTCGTAGGTTTGATATTACAGATCAATTTTTATCCTAAAAAGACAGAAACTAGTGCTTCTAATTGAAAATCTAGTATAGATGGGATGGGGTGAAGACTACATATAGTCATACTCCCATCTGCCCCTACTTCTACTGAAATACACTTGATAGCTTAGCAAAAGTAGGGAACAATTCACACAGTTCATCTAAATTCTGTAACCATCCACAGATGTCCCCCATAACTGCGCCATCCACAGATGTCCCCCATAACTGCGCCATCCACAGATGTCCCCCATAACTGCGCCATCCACAGATGTCCCCCCATAACTGCGCCATCCACAGATGTCCCCCATAACTGCGCCATCCACAGATGTCCCCTCATAACTGCGCCCATCCACAGATGTCCCCCATAACTGCGCCATCCACAGATGTCCCCCATAACTGCGCCATCCACAGATGTCCCCCATAACTGCGCCATCCACAGATGTCCCCCATAACTGCGCCATCCACAGATGTCCCCCATAACTGCGCCATCCACAGATGTCCCCCCATAACTGCGCCATCCACAGATGTCCCCATAACTGCGCCATCCACAGATGTCCCCCATAACATGCGCCATCCACAGATGTCCCCCATAACAGCGCCATCCACAGATGTCCCCTATAACAGTTCAAAATATGCATGAAGCTCTAAAACAGTAATAATTGAATGCAGTGACAATAATTTATGATAATAAAGAGTGGACACATAGCCCTACAGTTACAACCGGCCCATTGAGGGTGACCAAACTGCTGATGCGGCCCCCGATGAATTTGAGTTTGACACCCCTGCTATAAGGTGTTATGTGTAGAGTAGAGTTCTGGTCATTACCTCTAATATGCGGTAATTGGCTGAAGATCCTGGATAGTCCTTACTCTCATCAGCCGTGTCCAGCTTGATGTCCTGTTTCTGTTCTCCATCTATATCTGACCGACTCTTGTAGCTGGGAGACAACTCAGGGAACTCTGTAAAAGCCACTGCCTGTCCTTGAAGAATCTGTTCTCATGTATGGTGTAGAAGTCGTCCCAGTAGTTGCTGGCTTTATTCTCATATTCCTCTGGAACCAGGCAGAGACAACATTGGTGAAAGGTGCTATTAAAGGGCTGTGCTGGATTAGAAAACATGGCGGCTTTCTTCCAGTAACATCAGTCCACAGGTTGTATGTGGTACTGCAGCTCAGCCCAATTCACTTCAATGCAGCAGATGTACAGGTGCGGTGTCATTCGGGCAAAAAATTGTTTTTCCAATTCTGCACAAACCTTTTGTCCTCTTTTTCACATGGGCGCCATGTTTGACGCCCGGATAAGAAGCGGGTGCGTTTTGGGAAAAAGCTTGATTTTTCGCGTGAGTGCAAAGCGTTTTAATGCTTACCATGGTAAGATGGACCATGTGATTGGACCATGTGATGTGACGTCATCACAGGTCCTTTAGTTCTTAGCTGATGCTGGGAAAGAGGACAGATCGCAACTACGCGATCAAGTGGCTAAGGCAAGTTAAGTTTTATTATTTTTAACCCTTCCACTTCATTTTACTATGCATTCTTTATTAAGAATGCTATTATTTCCCTTATAACCATGTTATAAGGGGAAATAATAGAGATTGGGTCCCGTTGCTAGCAACCATGCGGAAAATCGCAACGCATCCGCACTTGCTTGCGGATGCTTGCGATTTTCCCGCAGCCCCATTCACTTCTATGGGGCCTGCATTGCGTGAAAACGCACAATATAGAGCATGCTGCGATTTTCACGAAAAACGCAGAAGTGATGCGTGAAAATCACCGCTCATGTGCACAGCCCCATAGAAATGAATGGGTCCAGATTCAGTGCGGGTGCAATGCGTCCTCCTCACGCATTGCACCCGCGGAAAACTCGCCCGTGTGAAAGGTCTGGCTACACCGCGACATCAAGTCGCGCAACACAAAAGGAATCTGGCTACGTGGAGACATGTGTTGTGCGACAAGAAGACATTTGATATCATGTATTTCTATGGTGTTGCAATGCGGCACACAACATGTTGCGACTGTGACGCGACAGTCACAGAAAAAAAAAAATTCAGACTTTTTTTGACCGTCGTCTCAAAGACGCAGCATGCCGCATAGCGACACCACTGAAATGCATTACATGAAATGTCGTTGTGTAGCCGGACGCTAAAACTCTATGAAGAAATTCGCAACGTGATATCCAAAAGCAGACTATTCTGCTTACACAAGACATGATCTGATGCCATCCTTGGCACCTTATAGTAAAAAGGTGATGGGCTGCACTGTGGAGGACAGCTGAGGTGCTCAGAGATTGATTTACCCTACGTCAGGGATGCTCAACCTGCGGCCCAGCAGCTGTTGCAAAACTACAAATCCCAGCATGCCCTAATGGCTGCAGACTGTCCAGGCATGCTGGAAATTGTAGTTTTGCAACAACAGGAGGGCCGCAGGTTGGGCATGAACCGTGGCACCTTATATATGGCTTCCACATGAAGAAATACTACAACCATCTGAGCATAGCCTCTATCCTGATGACGAGGGGCGGATTTTGTCCATTAACACAGTGAGAAACCTTACTGCGCACTGTACTGAAAGGGCTCCTAGTAACTCGTAGGTTTGATATTACAGATCAATTTTTATCCTAAAAAGACAGAAAACAGTGCTTCTAATTGAAAATCTAGTATAGATGGGATGGGGGTGAAGACTACATATAGTCATACTCCCATCTGCCCCTTACTTCTACTGAAATACACTTGATAGCTTAGCAAAAAGTAGGGAACAATTCACACAGTTCATCTAAATTCTGTAACCATAGAGCCACATCGGTCTGCATAGAAGCTCCGACTACACACGGTTGTTTTTAGTCTGTATCCAGGGAGACACATCGGTCTGCATACAGGCTGTAGTCACAAAACAGAAGGAGTTCCTGCAGATTTAATTTTAAAAAATATCTTTTAAAGGGGTTACCTGAGACCAGGGGAAAAAAAAAAACTCACCTGTCTCGTTGCCGTGCTACATTCTTAGCCTCTGGACCAGAAGTGACAAGCTGTTTACACACACATCACTGCTCCTGGCCAATCAGTGGCCTCGTTGGTGGCAGGTGCAGGCCAGAGTCCCTACTGACACTGAGGCCCCTGACTGTAGCAGTGGTGATGAGCGTGTAGATGTATATCAGACCTCTGGTCCAGCAAGAAGTGGAGCGCCGGTGACGAGTTTTTAAAAATGTTTTATTTCTTTCCCTTCTTTCCAGCAACATTAAAAGTGGCTCCCGGTCTCGGCTATATGACTAACGTTCACTATGGATGACGTCAAACTATTAATATACAGGAATGCAGATAGCTAAGGCCTCTGGACGTGGAGCCTGCCATTAAAAAAAAAAAAATCCGCTGATCGCAGCCCAGCACCCGTTATCTTACCTTGCTGCTCAGGTGGAAGCGGCTGGGAACTGTTTTCTAGCACCTTCTTCTGAGCGGCAGTTTCTTGCTCCTCAGACCACTGCACATTGTCCCTGTAAGATAGAAAATGATAAATACATAAGAGTGCTTTCACACTTGTGTTCAGGCACTTCAGGCCCGCTGGATCCGTCAGAACGCAAGTCGCCTGAAAGCGATCCTGATCAGTCTTTGAAATACTTTCAGGTTACCATGGCAGCCAGGACACTACTGAAGTCCTGGCTGCCATGGTACTCCGCAGCAGTGTACTTACCTGCGCTGCGGCCACCGGGCGCTCCTTTATGATGTCACAGGTCCCCGCGGCGCATAGATCAATGCGCCGCCCGGACCTGTGACGTCATAAAGGAGCGCCCGGAGGCCTCAGCGCAGGTAAGTACATGGCTGCTGAGTACTTACCATGGCAGCCAGGACTTCAGTAGCGTCCTTGCTGCCATGGTAACCGATCGGAGCCCCAGGCTACACTGGGGCCCCAATCGGAACTGCTGCTGCGCATGCGCAGAGCTAAACATCGAATCCGGCGATGCGCCGAAATGACGTTTAGCTTAATTCTGGAAAATTGCACTTCAATGGGCATTTTTTCCGGATCTGGCGTTACGGCAAGTCTTCCGGATGGGTGAAATCAGTTTTGATACGTTTTTCACATGTGTGAAATTTTTTTTAAAAATTAAGGTTTACAAACAACATCTCCTAGCAACCTTCAGTGAAAAACGCATTGCACCCGGACTGCATCCAGATTACATCCGGATGCAATGTGTTTTTCACTAAAGCCCCATTCACTTCTATGGGGCCAGGGCTGCATGAAAAAATATATAATATAAAACATGCTGCTATTCTCACACAACGCAGAGCTGATGCGTGTACAAAAACGCAGACTTATTGAAATGAATGGGTCAGGATTCAGTGCCAGTGTTATGCGTTCACATCACGCATTACACCCAAGCGGGAAACTTGCTCTTGTGAAAGAGGCCTAAAGGTCCCATTTAAAGGGCCGATCATCAAGACAACAATTGGGGGATACGCGTTTGTAGAAATGTGCTGCCAATCACCCAACAAATAAGAAAACATTTTCCGGTGGGTGATGTTTCAGTGGGCACCCAAAACAGGCTGCAGATCCTTCCGTGTAAACAAGGATCTGCTGCCCACAACCAATAAATCTGTATGGGCACAAGTGATCACAGTAGCGATGGTTCATCCACATAGAGAAAAGATTATTCCAGTACTCCCCTCTGCTCAGGTCATAAGGACACCCCGAATTCTAGATGTAGCTCCCCGGCTATCCAGTGGCATCACTGGGGACAGTTAGCCGCACCTACAGTGCACACAAATGAATGGGAAATGTGGGGTCATTTATCAAACTGGTGTAAAGGAGAACTGGCTTAGTTGCCCGTAGCAACCAGATTCCACCTTTCATTTTCCAAAGGAGCTGTCAAAAATGAAAGGAGGAATTTGATTGGGCCACTAAACCAGTTCTACTTTACACCAGTTTGATATATGACCCCAAATGGTTGAGTAGAATCCGAGATCAAGCAATGCTCTTTACAGGGGACGTCTTATATAAGGGATGTGCTCAGTGGATAAGATAAGACACTTATTAGGGGATTAGAAGAAAATGTCACTGCTGACAATGCCCAGCCTGACCACCCCTCACAATGTCTGTGCCCCTTACCAGGCATTATGTTGGAAAACCTGACTCGGATCCTTCAGGTGCCGGTTACCGAACTGCGGCCTTTTCCCATCCATGACGGAACCGGTAGTAGCAGCTGTTGCCGCGGAGACGAGGAACGCTCTAGCGAAAGACCAATCAGCTGCAGGCAAAAGGCGGGACCAATAAAGTGCAAGCCAATCGTAGGTCGAGCCACGCCCCCACAGGAAGCGGAAGTGCTGGCAGCGCACACGTGTGACCAATGGGAGCATGAACGTAGTTTAGTTTAGAGGAGCCCGCAACGTCTGAACGGCGACCTGTAGGTTGTGACAGAACCGCAGGTTAACGCACAATCATCGCGAAAATACTTTCAGAAATAAATGCTAACGTATTTTGAAACTAACTGAAGGTGTATGGATGTAGAGTGAAACATTAGTAGTCTAGCTAATGGGGGGACTACAATTCCCGATATGCCCTGGGAGCTATAGTCATGCTGGGGGTTGTAGTTTCCTAGCCCCTTTGGAAACATGGGTTGGATCAGTGTTCCCTAACTTCTGTCTGAGCATGCTGGGAGTTGTCAGCTGCAAAAGCTTCAGCAGATTGGTAATAATGATTTTTTTTTTAAATGGATGATCCCTTTAAAAGCTTCTATTTAGTACTAATCCGCTCTGAGCATTGTGGGTAATACATTTATTACATATGTGAAATCCCACAGCGGCCTAGAAAGAAAATGCAGCATGCCTGGTCATCAGCTTAATGTAATGACAGTACCTTGTACAATATATAGGGCCTGCTGCACTTCATCAGATTCCGCATCGACCTTCTGCAGATCTGCTGTGAAGAAGCATAGGCTGACAGAACAGGAGGAGATTGGGGAGGGGGGCTGGAGAGTGGGTGGAGATAAGAATGACGTCTCCGCTGTACACTAGAGTATGGATCAGCAACCATCAGCTCTCCAGCTGCTGGGAAACTACAACCCCCAGCGTGCAACATGCTCGGCTATTCTAACTCCCATAGAAGTGAATGGGACATTATGGGAGTTGTAGTTTCAGTACAGCTGGAGTGCCGTGAGGTTGCTGATCCTGCACTAGAGGGTTGCAGCAGGATATACTTTGTAGTATTCTGTATAATTTGTAAGCAAAACCATGGAATGGAACCTACAGAGAAATAATATAGTGCATATAATATAGTTTGATACCCTCAGGAGAACCGCACCCCCCAACGCTGGCAAAGCCACAGAGGTGCAAATCTTTCCACTATATCAGGGATGGCCAACCAGCTATCAGCCTACAGCAGGGCATGGTGGGAGTTGTAGTTTTGCAACAGCTGGAGGGCCGCAGGTTGGCCATCCCTGATATAGTGGAAAGATTTGCACCTCTGTGTTTTGTACCTGCGTATGGCTTATAAATACTGATCAGAATACTACCCCCAGGGGAAGCCTTTGCCAAAACGTGCGGTGGGGTGTGCGGTTCTCCGGAGGGTGTCAAACTCTGATGGGTATGTCATTATTACACTTTGTTCACTGATTGCTCATTTGTGCAGGAGTCCGTTTTCGTAGAAGTAGAAGTATGTCCTGTACTGCCTTGACTATTTGAATCAGGGCAACTTTTTTTGGACAAATCGCTTCTAATATCTCTAGCTACTCCCACTGACAATTATATGGATATTGTATTATCATATTGTCATACCACCGCACTTCATCATTTTTTGTGTATTTTTCATCTCTTTTAATCATGTTCATGTCACATATATTTATTCAATAAGGATTGTTTATTTTTGAGCTGTAGAGACTTTTTTTGTAGGTAGTTGTAGGGGTTTGGATACTTTTTTCATTACATTTTTATGCTCAGATTAGTATTTTTTGATGTGTAACCTATTTATGATAACCTTTAGGGATGATTCACACAAATGTTTTTTGCGTTCCGTATACGGGCCGTTTTTTTGCATTCAGTATACCGTCCGTATACGGAACCATTCATTTCAACAGGTCCGCAAAAAAAACCCGGAATGTACTGTATATGCATTCCATTTCCGTTCCGCTACATTTTGAGTCATGTCCTATTATTGCCCGCAAATTGCGTTCTGTGGCTCCATTCAAGTCAATGGGGCTGTAAAAAAAAACGGAATGCATACGGAATGCATCTGTATGTCTTCCGTATCCATTTTGTTTTTGCAGAAGCATCTATTGAAAATTTTATGCCCAGCCCAATTTTTCTATGTACTTACTGTTAAAACGTTATTATATGCTTCCGTTTCCGATCTTTAAAAAACGGATCGGAAACGGAACGGAAACACTACTGAAACCAAAAACGGACCACAAAACTATACGGTCGTGTGAAAGAGGCCTTACTGTGTGATAATGGCTGCTGGGACTCCCAGTCATTGCAAGAATGGGGTCCTATGTAACCCTGCATAAATGGAGTGGCAGTTGAGCATCTTTTTTGGGACTGCTAGAGATAGCTATACTCAGCCTACTTTCGGCTGCTGACCATTCCCTCTAAGGCTAGGTTCACATGGCTTCTGTCCTCAGAATAGGTAATCAATATCAGATTGATGGGCGTCCAACACCCCTTTCTCCCACTGATTTACAGTGAACAGAGCAGGAAGCACAAAGTACCATCCGCTGTGTAGTGGCTATGCTGGGGCGCTGCAGCTGAATTGCAGTATACTGGTGCCAGTCTTCCAACCACTCTAGTCTCCAATGCTGGCAACTGCCAAAACAGCTGATCCTTTGGGGTGCTAGGTGCTGCACCCCCACCAATCTGATATTGATGACCTATCTTAAAGACAGCTCATCAGTATCTAAACTTCTCAACATTAAAATTGCAGCACCAAGAAGAAAAAGTTGTGGAATTATGGAAATCACAGCATCGATAGATATGTTAATGATATGCAAATAAAAAAGAAAATAAGATGGTCAAAATATCCTGATTTTTCTTAGTATCAAGTATGAGCGGCACATGCAGAAATACACGCATTTGCATGCCTTGGCACATTATCAAGTTATTATTGGTTGTGTGAGGAGTGTTCTGCCTCGCTTAATGCACTTGAGTACGCAAATCATCAAGATCCGCTGCTTCTGCAATTGCCAAACACAGACGTCCCAGATGTGCTGGACATGCTGCAGGGAATGGTAGCACGTTTACGCTACGCAGGCTGCACACACAAGCAACATGTGGCCTGGCGTCTCGTTGAAAAATAGCTCTTACTTCAGAGTAATGGCCGCACCACTGGTCCTAAGCCCAAATCAATGTAACGCCAAGCTGTGACTGTACCCGAAATGTAGACTAGCGGGGGATGGCTACCATACATTGTGCCAAGGATTAAATTAAACAATAACTATAAACCTGGGGGATACTGCATAATTTGGGGAAGGGTTAGATATAGCAGTGGCCACGTCACCCTAGGATGTCACCTAGACCTAGAAGATTTCCCTTTATATTGGAGTGCTCCGCTGGGGTCCGTGCCTGTGAGAAGAAAGAAGACCTTGCAGTAGCAAATAAAACAACAAGGGCGGCACTCACCACTTTTGCAGTTGAATCACTTTATTCTTCCATACAAAAACCTATATAAGGGTCCATTCACACGTCCGTGTGTGTCTTGCGGATCCGCGGATCCGCAAAACACGGACATCGGCGATGTGCATTCCGCAATTTGCGGACCGCACATCGCCGGCACTCTCATAGAAAATGCCTTTTCTTGTCTGCAATTGCGGACAAGAATAGGACATGTTCTATTTTTTTCGGGAACGCAATTGCGGACCCGGAAGTGCGGATCCGCAATTGCGGACCCGGCCGGGACATCGTCTGTCCCCATTGAAATGAATGGGTCCGCAATTCCGTTCCGCAAATGCGGAACAGAATTGCGGACGTGTGAATGGACCCTTAAAAGTAGGAATGGGGCAGACTTGTTCTCACACAGAATGCCAAGTGGCGACGATGTTTATTAGTGGGAGTTTGTCGCCCAGCTAATGCTGCGTGAATTGGTGGTTATGTTTTCTTGAGTTTAGTAGCTGATTTTATTATTGGATGAATTAAAATAAATTTATGCTAATTTATTTCATTATGCTAATGTATCTATTTATTATAGGTTATCCTTAATAAACATTGCGGCCATATAATTCCACATTCCTATGATGGATCTCAATGGCGGAAAGGGAAAGCGCAGATGTGAAAGTAGCCTAGGCCAGTTCTACTTTACACCAGTTTGATAAATCTCGCCGTGTCCCTTGTGCACTTTTCAGCTTCTCTCAATGTCACTTAGGTCAGGTGGATACATTGGCCTGAGTTTCATTCTATGGCCTATCTCCACGTCTCCACGAATTATATAGGGGTGCAGTCCTTCTGATTTAGAGTTTAGTGGAATTCTTAGTGTATGGACCCCTCCAAGGAGTCACCAACTGTGCCCACCCCCTCCATTCACTAGACCTGTCCTGACATTTAATTAGTTTGCGGTAGAGAAACGTGGCAGTCTGAATGTCTCAGCAACAACCCCCATCATGACCATCACCAAAATGTCATAATTCTGTAAGGGTACCTTCACACCGGCGTTTTTGTTTTCCAGCATAGAGTTCCGTCATCGGGGCTCTATGCTGGAAAAAAAAACGCTTCAGTTAAGATAATACATTTGAATGGATCTGCTTGTATTAACTTTAACTATTTTTTAACATTGTCAAAACGGATCCGTTTTGAACTCCATTGAAAGTCAATTCTGGCAGATTGTGCCAGAGAAAACAGATCCGTCCCAATTGACTTACATTGGGGGTCATGACAGATCCGTTTTGCTCCGCATCCCAGGACGGAAAGAAAACTGCAGCATGCTGCGGTATTTTCTCCGTCCACAAAATGTTCACATACTGAACGGAAGACATCCTGATGCATCCTGAATGGATAATTCTGATCAGTTTTTTTTCCGGCATAGAGCCCTGACGATGGAACTCTATGCCGGAAAAGAAAAATGCCAGTGTGAAGGTACCCTAACTGAAAGTGGTTAGTACAATCCTGTTGAAACCTCAATTCTTTAATGGCAGGACTGAAAATAATCCCACCAGACTGTCACTGTAAGTGCGGACCTATTCATGTCAATGGGGCTGCAAAAGATGTGGACAACACAGCGTTCTGCGGCCCTGCAAAAAATATAGAGCATGTCCTATTCTTTTCCGTAACAAGAACAAGTGGACAAGAATAGGCATTCTCTTTATAGCGCCGGCCATGTGCAGTCTGCAAAATGCAGAACACACACGGCCGGTATTCATGTTTTGCAGATCCGCAATTTGCGGATCGCAAAACACTTAACCGCTTCAACCCCCCTAGCTTAAACACCCTTAATGACCAGGCCACTTTTTACAATTCCGCACTACACTACTTTCACCGTTTATCGTTCCGTCATACAACTTACCACCCAAATGAATTTTACCTCCTTTTCTTCTCACTAATAGAGCTTTCATTTGGTGGTATTTCATTGTTGCTGACATTTTTACTTTTTTTGCCATTAATACAAATTTAACGACATTTTTGCAAAAAAATGACATTTTTCACTTTCTGTTGTAAATTTTTTTTTAAAAAACTACATTTCTATATCAATTTTTCTCTAAATTTATTGTTCTACATGTCTTTGATAAAAAAAAAGTCCAATAAGTGTATATTTATTGGTTTGGGTAAAAGTTATAGCGTTTACAAACTATGGTGCAAAAGTGAATTTCTGCATTTTGAAGCAGCTCTGACTTTCTGAGCGCCTGTCATGTTTCTTCAGGTGCTAGAATGTCAGGATAGTATAAATACCCCCAAATGACACCATTTTAGAAAGAAGACACCCCAAAGTATTCGCGGAGGGGCATGGTGAGTTCATGTATCATTTCATTTTTTTCACAAGTTAGCGGAAAATGACACTTTCTGAGAAAAAAAAAGTTTCAATTTCTGCTAACTTCTGGCAAAAAAATAAAATCTCAGACGGACTCACTATGCCCCTCAGTGAATACCTCGGGGTGTCTACTTTCCGAAATGGGGTCATTTGTGGGTGTGTTTACTGTTCTGGCATTTTGGGCGGGCTAAATTGTGAGTCGCCATAAAACCTAAAGGTACTGTTGAATTTGGGCTCCTTTGCACTTAGGCTGCAAAAAGTCACTCATGTGGTATCGCCGTACTCAGGAGAAGTAGGGCAATGTGTTTTGGGGTGTATTTTTACATATACCCATGTTGGGTGAGAGAAATATCTCTGTAAATTGTCAACTTTGTATAAAAATTCTAAAAGTTGTTGTTTACAGAGATATTTTTCACACAAAGTATGGGTATATATAAAAATACACACCAAAACACATTGCCCTACTTCTCCTGAGTACGGCGATACCACATATGTGCCACTTTTTTGCAGCCTGGGTGCGCAAAGGGGCCCAAATTCCAATAAGTACCTTTAGGATTTCACAGGGCATATTTACGCATTTGGATTCCAGACTTCTTCTCACGCTTTAGGGGCCCCTAAAATGCCAGGACAGTATAAATACCCCACAAGTGACCCCATTTTGGAAAGAAGACACCCCAAGGTATTCCGTGAGGGGTATGGTGAGTTCATGTAAAATTTTATTTTTTGTCACAAGTTAGTGGAATATGAGACTTTGTAAAAAACAAAATTAAAAAAAAAAAATATCAATTTCCGCTAACTTGTGCCAAAAAATAAAAATTCTGTGAACTCGCCATGCCCCTCACGGAATACCTCTGCCCCTCACGGATATTTCTCTCACCCAGCATGGGTATATGTAAAAATACACCCCAAAACACATTGCCCTACTTCTCCTGAGTACGGCGATACCACATGTGTGACACTTTTTTGCAGCCAAGATGCGCAAAGGGGCCCAAATTCCAATGAGTACCTGTTAGGAGGGCATTTTTACGCATTTTTCTTCTCACGCTTTAGGGCCCCTAAAATGCCAGGGCAGTAGAAATACCCCACATGTGACCCCATTTTGGAAAGAAGTGGCACAAGTTAGTGGAAATAGATTTTTTTATTGTTTTTTCTCACAAAGTCTCCCTTTCCGCTAACTTTTGATAAAAAGTTAAATTTTTCATGGACTCATTATGCCCCTCAGCGAATACCTTGGGGCACAGATTTTTTTATTCGCATCGATCAATGTGGATGAAAAAATCTCTGCCAAAATCAGTGACTGCGGTGCGGTGGGCTGGGCGCTAGCTACCTAACAAGTAGCTAACTAACTGGCGGTGATAAGGGACCCTTATGCCCCATTCACATGTCCGCAATTCTGTTTGCGGAACGGAATTGTGGACCCATTCATTTCTATGGGGACAGACTTTGTCCCGCTCGGATCCGGAATTATGGATCCGCGCTTCCGGGTCTGCACTTCCGTTCCGCAAAAATATAGAACATGTCCTACTCTTGTCCGCAATTGCGGACAAGAAAAAGCATTTTCTATATAGTTCTGGCAATGTGCGGATCTGCAAAATGCGGAAAGCACATTGCCGGTGTCCGTGTTTTGAGGATCTGCTGTGAATCCACGGATCCGCAAAACACATATGGACGTCTGAATGGAGCCTTACAAGGGGTGTGATCAATGACAGGGGGGTGATCAGGGGGTCTAGATGGGGTGATCAAGGGGTTAACAAGGGGTTAATAGGTGAGGGGGGGGGGGTTAGTGTAGTGTTTGGTGCAACTTTACAGTAGTTACCTGGTCCTCTGGTGGTCGATCCCAGCACATGGGACCACCAGAGGACCAGGTAGCAGCTATATCAGACGCTGTTCACAAAACAGCGTCTGATATAGCTCTTTGATGCGATTTAATTCGCATCTACAGCCTGCCAGCGATGGATCATCGCTGGCAGGCTGTAGCAGAACTCCTGAGACGCGCTTCACTGTGAACGCGCGCGCGCTCGCGTTCACAAGAAGTCTCGGCTCTCGCGAGATGACGCGCCGATGCGTCGTCTCAGAGCTACAGGACCGTCCCGCAGGACGCATCCCTGCGTTAGGCGGTCCTGTAGCGGTTAAGGACGTGTGAATGCACCCTAAAGGGTTTCTCCAGGACTTTGGATGGCCTTTCCTTACTGAAGACAACCAGTGTTTGGTGGGAGTCTGACCTCTGTGGCACCTGCATTACAGCAGCTAGTCCATATATGGGACTGTTTTGAGCTCTTGCTACAATTGATCAGTGTAGGCAGAAGCTGACAGCCTGGAGTCCATGCCTATATCATTTGCCACAAATATGTGTGGTTGGAATACCCCTTTAACCTTCTTACATGGTACGATTTTTTTCTGGGGATCCATTTCCAATTACATCAATTTAAAGGGAATTTGTAATCAGAATATGACGTATTGTTTAAATCATGTTTTTATGTTTAACGTATTTTTAAAGAATTTTTGATGATATTTTTTCCAAATCAATATCTATATTTAAACAAAAGCCATAAAATTCTGCAGTTTTTGCACTGGCCACTAGACCTAATAATAGGCATCATTTCTTGGTCTGTACAGATCACTTTACTGCAGTTATCTGCTTATCTGTCATTTAAATCCTACCTATAATGATATCACCTCTGTGTATAGATAAGACACGGTCCACCATTCACAATAAGTGCTTGTCAAATCTTATCTATTCTTCCCTTGTACAATGACTCTGTACAGGTCACTGAGAATGACTAGAAAATTCTCTCATAGAAGTCAATGAGGCCCCATCCTGACCATTGTGTCCATGGACCACGTGACTGCTGTAAAGCAGTTTTTGTAATGCTGTGTAAATGCTGTTAAAAACGGCTCAGTCAAGATGGCCGCTCCCATAATAATGTTCAGGAAATCTGCAATAAAAAAATAAAAAGAGATTTAAAAAAAAGGACATCTATCTAGTTTTAACTGGCAGATAAAATTTTGGGGACACGTTTCCTTTAACGTTGCCAGTGGCGTAGCTATAGGGGTCGCAGCGGTCGCAATTGCCCCCTCCAGGAGAGACAGTCTAAAGCCCTATTTAACTTTAGTTTAACTTGCGCACCGCCGGCCGCCCTCCCGACAAGTTATTTGAGGTCTTGAGGACCTTTTCCACTCAGCCAATCAGTGGCTGCAGCTGTGTCACATGTCAGGCCAGGGATTTCCTGCTGAGCCAATCACTAGCCTGACACATGACATAACTGTGGCCACTGTTTGGCTTAGTGTGAAAGGTCCTCGAGACCTCAAACAACTTGTCGGGAGGCCAGAGAAAATATACCAGGAGTCAGCCAGTGCCACACAGAGGAGAAGCTGCTACAGACGGGACCAGGACCAGGTGAGCATAATGTTTTACATAATATTAATAGAGGGGGGAAATGTGACATATGGGGAGGGGGGATGTGACATTTCTCCCCCCCCCCATGTCACATTTCTCCCCTCTCCATGTCACATTTCTCCCCCCTCCATGTCACATTTCTCCCCCATGTCACATTTCTCCCCCATGTCACATTCCCCCTCATGTCACATTTCTCCCTCTCCATGTCAGATTTCTCCCCTCCATGTCACATTTCTCCCACCTCAATGTCACATTTCTCCCCTCTCCATGTCACATTTCTCCCCCTCCATGTCAGATTTCTCCCCTCCATGTCACATTTCTCCCCCCATGTCACATTTCTCCCCCCATGTCACATTTCTCCCCCTCCATGTCACATTTCTCCCCCTCCATGTCGCATGACCTCCTTATGTCACATTTCGCCCCCTCCATGTCACATGACCCCCTCCATGTCACATTTCTCCCCCTCCCCCCTCCATGTCACTGGACACTATTCGGCTAAGTTCACATCAGTGTTTGGCCTTTCCGTTCTCCTGCTCCGTTGTAGGAGCAGGAGAACGGAAAGGACGCATTCGGGACTTAACGGAGCCTAAGGATCCCATAGACTATAATAGCGTTCGTTAGGTGTCCGCTCCTGAAGATGATTTTGAAGCGGAGTCAAAAGTCCTGCATGCTCAACTTTTGTTTCTACTCCAAAATCATCTTCGGAGCGGACACCTAACGGACGCCATTATAGTCTATGGGATCCTCAGGCTCTGTTCGGCTCGGTTATGTGCCGAATGCGTCCTTTGCTTTCTCCTGCTCCTATAACAGAGCAGGAGAACGGAATGGCCGAACCGGGGGGGGGGGGGGGGTTAATTGAACTCTTGCACCAGGGCCCATGAGCCTATAGCTACGCCCCTGAACGTTGCTATACTCGTTGATCTCCAACATATGGCTCTCCACAGCCTGTAGTTATCAAGGCATGCTCGGAGTTGTAGTTTTGCAACAGCTGGAGACCCGCAGCTTTTTTTTAGTGATTATTTCATAATCATCATAAAAGTCTGGGAAGTTGAATCATGTAAAACTACCCTGATACACAGAGGTTAAATAGCAAAACATGGCTGTTGATATGACAGAAGCATATCTAAAGGACTGGCACAGTGTGAGTGGTACCCACACTGGCACACATGATGCCCACACACGTTATTTACAGATTTCGGCGTTTCCATGGAACCCTGCGCTTTCTGCATTAACAGATTTATTTAAAACCTCCTGCAGATTTGAAGAAAGAGAGGAGGTGGATGCTGGCAGATAAAATGGTACACAGATCTCCAGGTCCAGCAAATTTAAAGAGACTATGTTCAATTTCAAATCAGAATCATTATAGAACATGACAATGTAACAAAGCCCTGTACCTTGCATGTATCCAGTGATGTCCCTTTTATTGCTCCAGTTGCTCTGCTAGTGTCCTTTTTGCTGCTGCTCTCTCCCTGTAACTGTCACAGTAGATCTAGCTGGTGGTAGTTGAAGGAAGGAACTGAGCATGTGCAACCACCTCAGTAGGTGGACATGCACATTACTATACAGATTAAATATCAGTCCATTAAAATGGAGCAAGCAGAATATCCCAACACTGGAGCTGTAATGGGCAATGAGTGTGGACCCACTGGTCCAACTAACCGCCTTGACTTTGGGTTATCCTTGCGATCTGGTTTTCACCATTTAACCCTTATACAGGGATCTGACTGGTGCTGCAGGGGACCCATCAAGCTGCTACCTTGGAGTAGTCCCAGTGTAGTTGGCAGCTGACCCATGGGGGTCAGGGACACTGGTGCAAAGAACCGAGGAGGTTCAGGCAATAGTCATAGTCGGTAAACATGCAGAGGTCAGGGCAGGCAGAGTTTGTGCAATTCGGTAAAACAACTTGAGGTCAAGGCAGACAGCAAAGGGTCCGTACAGTAGACAGGCTAAGAAAGGGCAGGCAGCAGAGAATCAGAGTAGTTTTAACTGGCAGAAGTTCGGGACATGGGCAGTAGTAGTACCCCGGAGCAGGCACTATCATTCCTACAACCTGCTACTGTCTTAAATGCCTAACCAATGTGTGACATTATCATGCCTTCTGTTTCCAGGTCTGTTGATTAGGTGCTATGTAACTGTTGTGTATTGTATTTCATGTACTGTGCCTGGTTGTCCAGCAGGTGGCAGTGTATCTGGCAGAGAGTACCTTTAGATAGAATGGAACTAACCATTCCATTCTCTCCCTTTTGGGCAGGAGTGGGCTGATACAACCCCTTTAAGCTGTTGGTGAATATATTTTTTTCCTAATAAGTGTACAGGTATTGCCTGACTGGTTGCCAACCAGAATATTTCTTTTTTCTGGACAACTTATCCCGAAATCACAGACATCCAATATTTTTTACGGACAAATTGGAAAACCATAGTGAATGAGATTATAAGTAATGCATGTTGTAGATAAGAACTCAGTACTAGCATTTATTGGGAGCTTTAAAATGGTGATAATTATAACCAAAATAATCTAGTCAAGAACAACCAGTCTCAAAAATATCACGGACACGTCTATTTTTTTCCACGAACACAGGAAAAAAGTTGCCTATTTTTATGGACTGTCCAGAAATTTCTGGACAGTTGGCAACCCTGCTAGCTGTAGAGTATTGTTGATTTCCAGATAGACAGACACATAGTAAATAGGAACACATAAGGGTCCCATAGACTTCAATGGAGGAGGCCATGCCACTTCTCATACATGTGGCTCCATCAGAGGGTCAGGTAGGTTCCATGTCCCAGAGGTAAGATGGGGACCCCCTCACCAATTTTTGTGCCTCTACCAACTAATCCAGCTGTCAATAGATAGATATAGACTATGGATAGACAAAGGTATATCTTAAAGGGTCTTTAAAATTGCTTTCTCCTACCTGGTATCACATCGGGCACATTAAGTCTCATGCATGTCTCATGCTATTCCAATAAGGGTCCATTCACACGTCCGCTTTTCTGTTCTGCATTTTGCGGAACGGAATTGCGGACCCATTAGTTTCAATGGGGACAGACGATGCCCCAGCCGGGTCCGCAATTGCAGATCCGCACTTCCGGGTCCGCAATCGCGTTCCCAAAAAAATAAAACATGTCCTATTCTTGTCCGCAATTGCGGATAAGAAAAGGCATTTTCTATGAGAGTCCTGGCGATGTGCGGTCCGCAAATTGCGGAACGCACATCGCCGATGTCCGTGTTTTGCGGATCCGCAAAACACACACGGACGTGTGAATGGACCCTTAATGGGAACCATGCACAAGACTCAGGACCTGGCCCCCTGTGGTCACCATAGAGCCAGTCATCTAAGTTCAGTAGAATTTCCCAGGGGGTACTTGGGTATAGTAAGCATATTGTGGCTGTGTAAAATCAGTGTGAACAGCACTCAGGCCCCATTCACAAGTCCGCAAGTGTTTTGCGGATCCACGGATACGCAAAACACGGACATAAGCGATGTGCGTTCCGCAATTTGTGGACTGCACATAGCCGGCATATAGAAAATGCCTTTTTTGTCCGCAATTGCAGATAGGAATAGAACAAGTTCTATTTTTTTCGGGAACGCGATTGCGGACCCGGAAGTGCGGATCCGCAATTGCGGACCCGGGCGGGACATAGAGTGTCTCCATAGGAATGAATGGGTCCGCAATTCCGATCCGCAAAATGTGGAACAGAATTGCGGACGTGTGAATGGGGCCTCAATATCACACAAGTAGATTTTTCATCATTTTGGATGAGCAAGAGAAAGTAAATGCGATGGTCATCATTTAGGGGGTCTGAGGACAGGCGTCTTACATGACAATGTAACCTCCCAACATTTCATTCCCATAAATACAGATGAATAGTTGTAAAATAAGACAAAGACAGTTGTTCTTTAATGTGAATTGTTTTAATTTGCAACAGTGCCATTGTGTGAAAAAAAAAAAACATCTTACAAACTATATGTAACATTACAACCATCTAATTGTCCGACAGTTCACAATTAAAAAAGAGGGTTTTCTAACCCCAGAAGCAGAGCCACTCTTGTCTATGGGCTGTGTTTAATATTGTAGCTCAGCTCTGTTCAACTGGATGGGGGCTAGCTGCAATACCAGGCACTGTCTTACACAAGAGGGGTGCTGTTTGTCCCAAAACAAGAAAACCTTTTTTTTTTTTTTTGTAATTTCTGACGATCCCTTTAAATAACAATTTTCACTCTGTTACACCCATATGTCACCTACAAATAGATGAAAATCAGTGATCTGGTAGGGTTTTTATACGACAGACCCATTATTCATGTCTGAAGATCTGAAATGGTTGGCATGGGATTATGAACTATAACACTGTAACAGGGCTCATGCAAACAAACTTATTTTTTGTCCACATCGGATGTGGACCTGTTGACTTCAATGGGCAGGTTACTCTGGCATGTTCCGGGTGGGATCGTCTGTATGAAGTATCTCACGGAAGACTGGTTTCCCTCATTGGGACTAAGCAAAAAGAAGGAGTCCATGTGTCATGCTCCACCCCCTCAGGCACTGCACAGGACACAGCACAGTACCAGCTTATTGCCTTTTTTCAGCAGTTGAACACCCTTAGGCCCCTTTTCACACAGGCGTGATTTCCGCGCGGGTGCAATGCGTCAGGTGAACGCACTGCACCCGCACTGAATCCGGAACCATTCATTTCTATGGTGCTGTGCACATGAGCGGTGATTTTCACACATCACTTCTGCGTTGCGTGAAAATCGCAGAATGTTCTATATTGTGCGCTTTTCACGCAACGCAGGCCCCATAGAAGTGAATGGGGCTGCGGGAAAATCGCAAGCATCCGCAAGCAAGTGCTGATGCAGTGCGATTTTCCCGCATGGTTGCTTAATATTTTCCCTTATAACATGGTTATAAGGGAAAATAATAGCATTCTCAATACAGAATGCTTTGTAAAATGTGGATTAAGGGGTTAAAAATAATGGTTTTGGTTGGACGTGGGCCATAGGCTGGAACTCTGCAGCCCAGCTAATTTAACAGTATATGTACTAGAAAACGGGCACATATTAGAGCAACAGAAATCTATGCCAGGTCCCTTGCTCTCGTAGATTTATTTTTCTGGTGCATGGAAATCACCCTCTGAATCTGGGGGTGTGGTTTAGTGGGCTTAGGCGTGGCTTACAATGTCCGGCTTTTTAGGGTGAAGCAGGTGGCCACCCTAGTAGTGCCCAATGCAGGGCCTGGTCTAGCTGGTTCGTCACGTTTATTATATTTTATGCCAGGAAGCGGGCACAAATTATAGCTAAATGTATGGACCTGCAGAGATCTGTCACAAATATTAAGAGGCTTGCACCTCTTACTAAAGGTGGTGCATCTCACACCTGCGGAGCAGAGATTAAGACCGATGTTCGAAACAACAATCTTAATAAATGTCCCCCAGAGTATATTAGAAAATTGCAGGACGTTTCATTATACGTTTGATGCTTTATTTAAATAAATCCATAATACCCCTTTAATGTTCGTAATGAATACACAGTAGAGTGATGATGTCATTGTATGTGATGCTAGGTAAAGCTTTACCCTAAGTTCACACCTGAGCGTTTTACAGCGCGTTCAAACGCGCTGTGAAACGCTCAACACATGAAAACCAATGCTTTCCTATGGCCCTGGTTCTCACTTGAGCGTTTTACAGCGCGTTTGAATGCGCTGTAAAACGCCCAACGCATGAACAAGTACTTGAGCTTTTTTTGGGGCGTTTGTCACACGTTTTGTGATTGACACCACAGTAGTCAATCACCATAACGCGCGTACGAACGCGCGTTTCCTATTTGCAAAAATGCACTGAAATACGCGCGACAAAAACGCGCATAAGACGCGCGTTTTTAGAACGCTCAGGTCTGAACCCAGGGTTAGCCTTTTGGGGCCATAGGGCTTCATGTTATGACTTTTCTCATTATAACCTTCATAAAAAACTTATAAAAATTGAATAAATGAGCTAATGCTTTCCCCTTGAAGCGCTTCTCTACCAACGTTTGCACACTGTTGTGACTGTCTTTATTAGGGTACGGCTACGGTTTCCTGATGCAATTTTGGAAGCCAAAATAAGGAATTCAAAAAAGAGAAGTTGTGTCCGTCCTTTATACCTTCTCTCCTTTTATGATCTGCTTCTGATTTTGGCTTCCAAAACTGCATCAGAAAACCTGACCGTGTGGCCGTACCCTTACTGAAGGGACTGCGAGAAAAGCCGGGCCCTCTACCACGGCTCTAGCACGTGAGTGGAAATATCTAGCAGCACGTGCAGTGGATTAACACAAGTACATGAGATCCTGCTGCTAGATTAGATCAGGCTAGCCCAGACTATAGTGCCTCGTTTCCACTGAGCGGATCGGTTCGGGTCGGCATGGTTTGGAAGATTTATAATGGTCCGGTCTATTTAGGTGAGCGTTTCCACTACACCTCGGGACGCCGGGTCCATACGTGGCGCGGCGTGGTGTTTATGTTGCGCTTACGTTTGACGTAATGCAGGCCACCAATCAGGAGAATGTATTGTATGACGTAAGTAGCTCCTCCCTAACCGAACCGTTCCAGTTTTCTATGGCCCTACATCTGAAGCAGGACCCTGAATGGTGCGGTACGGTTCGCTTGTATGGATCGCTTTCATAGTGGAAACACCCAAAATAGCGAACCGTACCGTACCTACCCGAACCGATCCGCTCAGTGGAAACGAGGCATTAGTGTACCTAGCATCTCTTCATGTCTTACCAATTTATCCACTAATATATAACCATATGAAGAAATGTGCCAATAATGACCACTGAACATTCCTTCTTCATCGCTTCAAGGCAAATAGATTTAATTTACCGCAATGTAATTTAGCGTTGTGAAGTCGTGATTTTATTATTAGAGTTTGCATCACTAAAAATTGCAAGGTTCACATATCTGCCTTCAGCAAGTACAATGATGAGAGTAGGTGTTGACCAGGTGTGGCTATAGGGGGTGGCATAGTTGGGAACGAGTGCATAGTGCCGCTGGCAGTTAAGGGTACTTTCACACTGGCGTTTTTGGGTCTGCTTGTGAGATCCGTTTCAGGGATCTCACAAGCAGTCCAAAATGTATCAGTTTTGCCCCAATGCATTCTGAATGGATAAGGATCCGTTCAGAATGCATCAGTTTGGCTCCGTTCAGTCTCCATTCTGCTCTGGAGGCGGACACCAAAACGCTGCCTGCAGCGTTTTGGTGTCTGTCTGATGAAACTGAGCCAAGCGGATCCGTCCTGACATACAATGTAAGTCAATGGGGACGGATCAGTTTTCAAAGACACAATATGTCACAACAGAAAACGGATCTGTCCCCTATTGACTTTCAATGGTGTTCAAGACGGATCCATTTTGCCTATGTTCATGATAATACAAACGGATCCGTTCTGAACGGATGCATGCGGTTGTATTATCAGTGCAGATGCATGACAGATCCGCACCAGACACCAGTGTAAAAGTAGCCTAACAAGACAGTAGGATTGTAAATTGGATGTGACGGTTGGGGGGTGGTCACTGCTCAGGACTGGAGCTAAGCCTGTATCTATATACACTCCTATTACATACATAATTAATGTCAAGAATTGGGATTAGGATTGTGTGCGAGTATGGCCTCATGCACACGACAGTATTTTTTTGCGGTCCGCAAAACGGGGTTCCGTTGTTCCGTGATCCGTGTCAGTTTTTGTTTTCGTTGTGTTTCCGTGTGTCTTCCGTTTTTTTTAGCGGACATGACCCAAAAGATTTTACCAAAAGACAGGCTGACAATTTTTGCCAAGTGCCTGCCAAGGGATCCGCAAAAAAACGGACGCGGAACGCGGATGACACACAGATGGCCATCCGCATTTTTTCACGGTCCCATTGACTTGAATGGGTCTGTGAACCGTTTTTCACGGACAAGAATAGGACAGGTTATATTTTTTTGACGGACTGAAATCACGGACCACGGATGTGGAGAACAAACAGTGCATTTGCCGAGTTTTCCACGGACCCATTGAAAACCAATGGGTCCGCAGAAAATCACGAAAAACGGCACAACGATTACAGAATCAAACAATGGTCGTGTGCATGAGGCCTATGAATGGGTAGACTAACCACGATGCTAGGGAGGCTCATCCCCGCCCCCGCCTGCCATTGGCTGCTTCGTCCCGACACCGGATGTTTTCATTGGTGCACAGGGGAGAAGCAGCAACAGCAGTGCGGGGACCAGGAGCGGGGTAAGTATATTCCCTGTGAAGGGCTCGGCACATGGGGGTGCAGTTTATGGTATAGGATAATCCTTTTAAGGTGGGCTTGAGGGGCCCACTGGGTTCAAGAAAACCCCCTTTAATAACTTTCATCCACTGCACGGCAGACTAAACATACTGATGTGTGCTTCAGCTCCATATAGGACTCTACAACTCTACAATTGCGTATTCTGAGGTCACAAGTTGTTGGAAATACTCCAAGATGAAGAAAACTTTTTAGCACATCTGCAATTTTACAAGTTGTCCACTGGGTGGCATCCTAATCAAAGACAGGAAATACACTCGGGAGTACGGCTTCCTGTTCATTATTACCTTGCAGAAACCATTACGCATTAACTTACAGCAAAGAACACAGCCTTGATATGCATGAAAAAAAACCTGAGACACTTTTCACAGAAAACATTTTTTTAAAATTGTTTTAAACATATTAATCTCTAAAGAACCTAGGAGCTGAGCTGCAGTATGCTGGTGAGGCCACCGCATAGTGGATGTTGCTTTCTGCATCTGACCATCCACTGTGTTGTTTAAAGCAGCGGTGGCTGACACGCCGTGGTGGTTCCAGGTGTCGGACCCCTACCAATCTGATATCGATCACCTACCCTGAGGAAAGGTCATCATTATATAGAAAGCGGGAAACCCATTTAAGCTGATGTCCATTTTCAGCTCATCGCTATAAGCTAAGTTTGTAAATACGGCAAAATGGCTGTTGGGCGAGTACTTTAGGCACGGTAGAACTCTAGACCTTACAACACCGAAAAAGTGGGCATCTGTGGCCTCTTCAAGCAGTCAGATAGAATTTCCCCCCTCTTAACTGTCTGTATTGTTGCATAGCAAGTAAGCATCTCAGGGTTGTCCACCTAAAAATGGATGTGGAGACTCTTTACCCACACAGAAACCACCTAAAATAATACGATATGAAAGACTCTTCCCATCAAGTAATCAAACAGGTTTGGTCCTGTTTGGGGAGGGGGTCTGCCATGTGATGCACATTCCTGAGATACCTGTAGAATTTTTGTAAAAAAAAAAATTAATCTTCTGATCGTGTTGGAGCAAATAATTGTCCATCAAGGTTTCAGTGCTCAGAGCTGCAATGGACATAGTCAAATCTGTTCAGGATTGTAATAGCCCCATGTAAATCGTACGTTTCATTCTTTTTTTTAAGAAATGGTACTGAGAAGCACATGGTGGTTTCACTTGCCCCAAAGCAGCAGGGGCATGTATGAGGCTTGACAGCAGTGGCTCTTTGGCAGTGGTCTTTTCTCAGAATAGTCCATTGAGTCTTCATTGACTTAGATCACTCCGAGTTCCCACGGTATGTTATGTTGGTGAAGGTTGAAGTGGCACCTTTGTAGAGGGGGTTGTGCGCCTGAAATAAGAAAAGTGTTATTAGGCGGTAACTAGTTATACCATTTATGTGGTACAGTTCCTGAACTTGTGTCAGTTCTCGTTACATGTGTTCCCCATAAAATAACTATATTGGAACATCTTTTCTTAAAACTGCATTGTGATATTCTCCTGTGATTCCTCCTGGAAAGGTTTAAATAAGTTGCCCAACTGGGCATGACCGTTTTTTTGTCAAACTAAACGGGTCAGCCAGGATTGCGCAGTGTCAGAGTGCATAGAGACAAGCAGATTGATAAAAGGAAATGCTGGTTAACCAGAAGATATTTAACAAATACGTGGCGTTTAGTGATTAGGCCACAATTACATCACCGGTAACCTGATCCAGCAGGCTGCCCCAACTAAGAATAGTCTGCCAGAGTTCACCAGATCCAGCATTGCCAGATACTGCTTTTCACTGCCGGACCCCATAGGCAGGTATCTAGTTGCATTCTGGAATGAGTGTCGGGTTGCAATTTGTCAGTCCAAAACCAGGCACTCCTGCCTGAAAGTGGCCAGATCCCTGCCGAACCCCATTATAGTCTATGGGAGCCACGGTGAACAGAAGTATCTCACAATGATCAGGTTACTGGAGAACGCGGCCTAAGCTGTAATTTGTTGGAGAATCAGGCAGCAGGTGTTCAATTCCTCTATACTGACACCTCAGGAGAAATTGGGCATTACACAGCTTTCATTCAAATTAATAGGCTATCCGTGGAATGCATGGACATGTCGGGTCCTCCAGAGTTAGAGACGCTCTTTGTAGCTTCACTCTGCTCTGGCGAAAGGGTGAGGGTCCTGAGCTTCCACTACTAAAGGGGTTTTCCGAGACATTAATACTGATGACCTATTCTCTGAATAGGTCACCAGTATCTGATTGGAGGAGGTCCGACACCCGGGACCCCCACCGATCAGCTGTTTGAGAAGGCAGTGGTGCTTGCAGTAGCACCAGGGGCTTCTCCAGCTTTTCCTAAGCCAGTGATGACACGTTCATCGGTCACATGGCCTAGACGCAGCTCAGCCCTATTCAAGTGAATCACGCAGAACAAACGCTTTTTCTGGCGATCTGGTGATGTACGGGCTCTCCATGGGCAAGCTGGGCGCAGGCTTCCGCCTAACAGTGAGCCTGGTGATGTCACCGACACTAATGGGTGGGCTTTAGCACTGCCCTAGCCTGTAAAACGGCTAGGGCAGCGCTAAACCCACCCATCAATGCCAGTGACGTTAGCGGGAACACTGCTAGGTGGAAGCCTCCACCTAACAGTGTAAAAAACATAAACAAACAGCCCTTGCCATGCGCGATACAGAACAGGGCAAGGGATGCTCAGGGGGGATGCCTGGGTGAAAATGGGGCTATATCTGGGTTCATATGGCACCTCCAGAAATGTAAGGAAGGGCTCAATATTAATATAGTGTAACTGACAATCCAATTACCCTTCTAAAGATAGGTAGTAGATCAGCTCAGATGTGTGTAATCTCGAATTTCTGAAACTCAGTAGCTCATTATGAGCCTAAATGACTCCAAACAAGCAGTATTATTGAACTATACAAGAAATGCAATGGCAGGAAGTCTGTATACCCCAAGGGCTGTGTCCTGACCTTATGCTTCACCCATTGATGGGAATTCATTCTCAATAGAAAATGTGCATTTGCCACTCCCAAGGCCCTTCGCAGAAGTTAATCACATCTTACATTACTATGTAAATCTAGTTTTGTTCAGATTCCTTGTTACAAAGCTGCCATTTTGGGAGTTGTAGTTTTGCAATAGTTGCATCTATTATAGTTGATAATACAAGTATCACTCCCATTCTTACCGTGTCCCACTTAGCCTTCGACCTCTCCTCTTCAAACTTGGCAAACTCCCGCCTGTCGTGGATAGTAATGAGCAACTTCCAAATAAGCAGAGCCACCAGTCCCACAAGCAAAATGGCTCCCATGACCGACAGTAAGACGACAAGGATGTCAGGACCCTGAGGACATTCTGTGGGGAATAAAAGGAACATTAGCTATAGAGGTGAAGAGTAAAAATGTTAGATATAAAACATATTACCAAGCTGTTTCCAAGCCCACCATTGCTACACAGACCCCCAAGAAAATATTTTCCAAGCTTATGTCCACTTTTTTTTTTAGATTATACAGATTAATTCTAGGATAATAAATATGTGTATACATTGCTCTACACATATTTAAAAGGATTATCCCATGAAAAATATTCCTATACAATGAATAGGGCCTATGAAATAAAGCATTATTGCAATATACTGTATATGCAATAAAATACTGTTCCTTTTTTATGTACATTTACATTTTCCTCCCTCATAGCGCCCCCTGCTGTTTATCCTTCTGGTTCACCTTCTCTCGCATTCAAAGGTGGACTAAGGGTACTTTCACACTAGCGTTTTGGATTCCGTTTGTGAGATCCGTTACAGGGCTCTCACAAACGGTCCAAAACGGATCAGTTAAGTCCCAATGCATTCTGAATGGATAAGGATCCGTTCAGAATGCATCAGTTAGGCTCCGTTCCGCCTCTATTACGTTTTGGAGGCGGACACCAAAACGCAGCATGCAGCATTTTGGTGTCCGTCTGAAGAGGCGAGCCTAACGGATCCGTTTTTACAATGTAAGTCAATGAGGGCGGATCCGTTGTCAGTGACACAATATGGTGCATTTGAAAGCGGATCCGTTCCCCATTGACTTTCAATGTAATCCAAAACGGATCCGTTTTGGACTTTGTCATTTTTCTTTAAACCTAATGCAAGCGGATCCGTTCTGAACGGATACAAACGTTTGCATTAGAGTCTTGAATCCGTCTGTGAAAATAAACAGACGGATCCGCACCAACGCTAGATAAGAAAAAGAGTCTTAAAAAAAGTTTTAAATTTAGGGGATACCGCCATTAATTCTGATACTACAATGTTCTGGTGTTCAGGCACTGTGGGGGACATTTATCAACCCCTGTACACCAGTAAACTGTGGCCCAAAGTTTAGAGCATAACCCACTTTTGGAGGGTTTTGCGCTCCACTTACCACTTTTCAAAAAAGTGGGGTTGGCAGGGGGTGGCCATTGCAGGATAAGGCAAAGTCGCCCTGGCATACTTATTGTAATGTATTCCAGGAAACTGGCATAGATTATACCCAAAATCTACAGCAGCTCCCTTGCTGGCGTACACTTCATTTCTGGCAGATGGACCTCCACAGATGAGCCACTATTATTTAGAGGTGTATGACAGTTAAGAATGGGGCATTGCCAGGGTCCCACTATGGAATCAGAGCCTGGGCCATTGGAGGATCCTCTGGTACTCAGTCCGACACTGGGCATTCCTTTACAGAAGGCCAGTCAGACTTTTAGAGGTGTGTCAGACAGCAGGCTTGTCGTCTGAATCCTACAACAACCAGCTGAATTGTGAATGCAGCCATGTTTGGTCCAGGGCCCCTGCTGGTCATGTGGGAGCCACACGCCCTTTGTGGTTTACATAAACACAGCCGCTCCTCCATACGGGTAGCTCTGGCCTTTACCGCATCTTATCCCATTTAAGTGGTCATCATGAATGCTGCAGCCCCTTCACTGTACTGACCAACAGAAGTCCAAGAGAGTGGACCTCCACTGATCCTTAGGATAGGCTACCAATATTAATGTCCTGGAGGGCCCCTTTAATCTTACCAGAATTCCACCCTTTCGTCGAATTCATAGCTTCCTTAGTACCACCTAGCATCTCATTCATGGTCATTGGAAAGGAAGGAAAGAATGGGCAGCTTGTCCACAGTTGTCCTGCCATGTTACAGCTCCAGCCATACTAACGTTCATACTGTATATAAGCCAGATCTCACTTAAGAGGCAATCTGTACCAGTTGCCAAAGAGTTAAGATCTCGGCATCTGGACTTTTTTGCTGAGTTAATATATTGCAGCACATTAGAAGGGGCTGGAAAAATTCCTATAAAGTTTAGGTTTTTCTCACGTACCTCCCTCCCTTCATCTGGGACATGTTACAGAATGCGGCATTGGGTGGGAACTTTAATTATCTTCCCGATTAACTTCGAGGCAGTCAATTCTTACATTGCCAGAGTCACCTAAAAGCTGGATATTAAATGTCACCGGCAGTCCGTGTACATTGGCAGTAGTTCACATGGACAGTAACTCGCACTGCTTTTCTAAAGATATGGTATGAAATCTGTACTTCATCTTGGAAATAACCCTTTTCTAAGAATACAGTCAACATTTAGCTACAGCTTTCACTAGACATTCTAAACATGCGCAGAGTTTATTGAAATACTGGATGAGAAATTTGCTGCACCTTTACATTGTCTTATCTAGGTTTACACCACCTATCGGTTGGCTTGCTTTTCACCATAATTTTTGGTACACGCTGTCGCACTTTAACCTAAAACCTTTTCTGGCAGGTGATAACTTTTTACACTAAGCCATTCCCCTTGTCAGGTAAGTAATAAAATATAAATGTGCCAACTTTTTGGCGTAAATAGCACCAGAGTTCTGTTGTGTCTCATTGGGAAACAGATTTCCTAGATTCCTGAATGGAAATCTACATAAGTACTGAGCAATACATCTTAAATGGTTAGAATTAGATCAGAAAAACATGGCAGCTTTTCTTCTAGACACAGCACCATCCTTGTCCAGGCTGTGCCAGGCACCTCAGCCTCATTCCTCGTCTCCTGAATTAGCCATGTCAACTAGTCAACCTGAACCCTACTCTACTGATGGAGAGCACAAACTCTGAAACCGTGATATTTATATATGGGCACTCATGTGTCAAAGCTCTTTATTGGGTTGGACATTGACTTACAGGGTAACTTGGGTGGCACTAGAAGGACAATTTGCTTTCTTCTGCAAGAGAACTCATTTGCATACTTTTACTTAGGTATCATTGTCAGGGGCGTACTGCTCACGAGGCATAGTGAGACGGTGGCCTCAGGTGGACTACAGGGAGTGACAATTCAGCCTCAAGCCCTACACTTCAGCGCTGATTACAGTTATACCACATAATTGTATTCAGTTGGTAAATTCCCCCCACCTCTTTTGGCAGACCTGTGAAGGGAAGCATACTCACCTGCTTAATTACCTGCTTTCCAGGTCCCTTTCTTCCCGGCCTCATGGAGTAGGCTGAAACGTTGCCTTGGAATAAATTGGGTCATCACCATTTAACTCAGAAGTGCTGCCTCTTCTCTGGGATCTATATATATATATATATATATATATATATATATATATATATAATATATATATATATATATATATATATTTAGAAGAAAAGATCTGAGTCAAACATGATCCCAAGACAATGGGTATGTTGGCTCTGTACATTATTAAAAAGAAGTGTTAGAACGAATCGACTTCGGATCTATGATCCGTAGCTCGATTCGCTCAACACTACCTATCACCATCATCCAATGGTAATCTCCATACTCAATGTACTAGCTGATACAGCTCCGCCTGCACTAGACAATTTAGCACAAAAATGGCTGGACCACTTTAATAAACAATCAATTTCACCTTTTGTGTCACTCCTAATTCCTCATAGATTATAAGGTCTCATGAGCAGGGCCTCCCTCCTAGTGTTTCATTTCTATTTTAACTTGTACATGTACCCTCTAAATTGTAAAGTGCTGCAGAAGATGGTGGTCCTGTATAAGTATGTAGCGGAGGGTAAGTACATGCAAAGTGCTTCCCTCCACAGGTTATTTTACTACTTACTGCTTTCTACTTACTTACTACTAATTAAGTTAAATGGCCGGAGAATCTCCCTTCTCGATAGGTCATCCGTATCTGATCGGTGAGGTTCCAAAGCCTAGAACCCACGCCGATCAGCTGTTTGAGAAGGCACCGCTGCTCGCAGTACTTGATCCCAGTTTTTTTTTTGTTATTTATATGATTACATGTTTCTGGAGAACATATGTGAAGAAATGTCAATTATTTGTCACATTCTTACCTGCTTCATTTATGACGTACAATACTGACTTCCCACTGGAGTCCTCATGGTACTGGAACCTGACCACACAGTCATTCTCGTCCTTATAGGTGCAATTCACAGCATCCTTCCCATTGTCAGCTGAACACAAAAGATGAAAACACATATGAGCTGGACATAACCCCCATTAGTGTCTCACAGTTGTATAAAGGTCATTACCCAGGTCAATGCTGGGTCTTCAAGGGGTCTTCATAAAGCCACAGCCATAGACCCATACTGTATATCTGACTGGATGCAAACTAATTGTGGGTGGGTCTAACTTAAAGGAAACCTGTCATCAACTTTATGCTGCCCATACTAACGGCTAGGGATATCCCGATACCAGTATCGGTATTGGGACCGATACCGGCATTTGCACGAGTACTTGTACTCGTGCAAATGCCACCGATACCGCTGACGATACCGGAAGTTCCGGCCCTGCAGCTCCTATACAGTATTTATGTAAACCTTATCTATGTAAAAGTAGCCCGGATTTACTAACTATTGTGGCGCAGTTTCCCTCAGTCTCTCTCAGTTCCTCCATGCGCCTCCTGCCCCACCTGCATCCTTTATTCATAAAGTGGGCGGAGCAGGAGGCGCATGGAGGGACTGAGCGCTCAAGCTGATAGAGACTGTGCCGCAATAGTTAGTAAGTTCAGGCTACTTTTACATAGATTAGGTTTACATAAGTACTGTATAGGAGCTGCGGGGCCGGTGTATTAGAGTCACACTGCACCGGCCGCCGCGGCCCCCTTCCCCCGCCCCCTTGATGATGACCCTGTCATGGGGGATCTGTGGGTGACCCTGTCATGGGGGGTTCACAAAATCAATGAAGAAAGGATCAGCACTCAAATTCAGTTCTTTGCAGAGATGCCCTAGCGGATAAGAGGAGACAAAAATGCTACGCGTGTTTCGGCTATGTACTAGCTTTTGTCAAGCATCCTTGACAAAGGCTAGTACATTTGTCTGCTGTCTAGGCGAGTCTTCAAAAACCTATTTATGATAGCACTACGTCTCTGGATTCCTGCACCGTTCACACAGTGAGGTGGAGTACTGACCGTTTCTGTCTGCCCTGTCATGGGGGGATCTGTGGGTGACAGATATATAGCATAAGATGCTATATATGTTTCATCCACAGATCCTTCATGAGAGGGTCACCCACAGATCACCCCATAACAGCGACACCCACAGATCACCCCATAGCAGCGTCACCCACAGATCCCCCATGACAGGGTCACCCACAGATCCCCCATCACAGGGTCACCCACAGATCCCCCATCACAGGGTCACCCACAGATCCCCCATCACAGGGTCACCCACAGATCCCCATCACAGGGTCACCCACAGATCCCCATGACAGGGTCACCCACAGATCCCCCATGACAGGGTCACCCACAGATCCCCCATGACAGGGTCACCCACAGATCCCCCATGACAGGGTCACCCACAGATCCCCCATGACAGGGTCACCCACAGATCCCCCATGACAGGGTCACCCACAGATCCCCCATGACAGGGTCACCCACAGATCCCCCATGACAGGGTCACCCACAGATCCCCCATGACAGGGTCACCCACAGATCCCCCATGACAGGGTCACCCACAGATCCCCCATAGCAGCGACACCCACAGATCTCCCATAGCAGCGTCACCCACAGATTCCCCATAGCAGCGTCACCCACAGATCACCCCATAGCAGCGTCACCCACAGATCACCCCATAGCAGCGTCACCCACAGATCACCCCATAGCAGCGTCACCCACAGATCACCCCATAGCAGCGTCACCCACAGATAACCCCATAGCAGCGTCACCCACAGATAACCCCATAGCAGCGTCACCCACAGATAACCCCATAGCAGCGTCACCCACAGATCCCCTGGAGGCACATTGGTTGGGAAACACTGTTATAAGCCCAATTATTAATTTATTAACCCTTATACAAAGAAAAAGTTAAGGCGTTGTCCATAGCAACCAAATTCCAGCTTTAATTTTTTTCATTGCTTTCAGCAACTGCGCTGCTGTTTCTTTATACAAGGTTTGATAAATCTGCCCTATGTTATAATTGGTATCGGTGAGTACTTAAATATAAGTATTGATACTCGTACTTGGTATTAAAAAAATGGTATCGGGACATCCCTACTAAAGTAGAGACTGGTGAGTTGATTTCAGCGGTCTGTTATTTATAAGTTACAAGTAAGTGGTTACTGACAACCAACATCACAAACATTGCAGACTGGGCCTGGAAAGAGTCACGGACACCTGAGAAGAGTCCTGGTTATTCGTGAATTCCTGATCTCCTGTCCACCTGCTGATGACTGACAGGCTTCTACCTAGTTTTCTCCCTTTCACTTTAGGAGAGAACTGCCAATCATCAGGAGGAGAGCAGGAGATTAGGTATAACCAGGACTCTTCTCAGGTAGATTTGACTCTTTTCAAGGCCTGGGCTGCAATGATGATGATGCTGGTTCTCGGCAACCACTTACTTAGCTGATGAGTGATACACCGCTGAAATCAGCATTTCTGTCACTAATTTATGCTGCCCACAGTGAGGTCAGCATAAAGTTGATGACAGGTTCCCTTTAAAAAAGGGTCAGCCTTTTCCTGGAAGAGAGTCACTATTGTACATGGGCAACGCCTAGAATGGCAGCTCAGCTCCATTCAAGTAATGGATACATCCCATTGACAAAGGTGGCACTGTGTCTGTAAAAAAACAAAAACAAAATTGGATCCTCATTTTTAATATTACTTTGAACCTCTCTGAAGTGACACACCACTGACTAATAGTGAAGCTTGTCACCTAGCTGGATAGATTGAAGCCATATTGTACTTAGGTCATCACAGAGAGAACTTCAACAAGCGATTTGAAATTTTAAAGCATGCATTACTTACGTAGTTCTGTCACAGACGCAATCTCGTCACGACAAATTCTCTTACACAAAGATGGATCCTCAAACCAGGCTCCGCGCTCAAACTTCTTGCATTCCACACAATCCCTGCGTTACAATGGTAGAGATAACAGGACATATAATCCATAGGATGTGTTTGCTGTCCTATGTGGATTAATGGTGGCTTTTAAATACAATGGCAATGGCAATCACCACAATTTAATATTTATTTCCTATCCTGTGGATAGAGGATAACTTGAAATGATAGGAATAACCATTTATACAGTGTGGGTAAGCTCTACAGCTCCTCCTAGTGGTGATTGCAGGCAGCCAGAGTTGTATCTTTTAATGCTATGGCTATACATGAAATTTAGAGATCTGTATCAGAAAATCAAGCCCTGGGGCCAGATTTATCATTAGCTAAAGTCACTTTAATGGAGTGGAAAAGTCGCAAAAAAAATGCGCAATCGGTAAAATTGCGATTTTTTTTTTTTTTGCAACTTTTTCAAGCTTTGCATTAAGCTCTCCAGTTGTGTGAAAGTGGGCGTGTTTTCTTATGTAAATGAATCTCTGGACAGATTTACTATTGCGACCATTTAAAAAGTCGCAAACAAATGCACAATTTCACTCCAGGGTGGACCATGCTTATCTTATGCGACTTTTTAATAGAACATGCAACTTTTTTGTAAAAACCTGCGACTTTTCTAAAGCCGCTTACTGAAGGATAAACTTTTGCTGTCAAATCATATTTATCAGAGTATTAAAGGACCATTAATAAATCTGACTGAGCCAAAAGTGACTTTGGGCAGATGTAAAAGTGGAGTAAGATGTAAGTGTAATGATAAATCTGGACTCTATAAAAATATATTAGGAAATTTATAACCACAGATTTTTGGACCTACTGTATTTGGATAAGAACAAATGCGTTTAAGGGTGCACATGAGCACAGTAATGGATACGTGTAATGCATAGGAGCAAAGCAGTGACTTAACACTTGCCATGAACACTTGCCTCTTCTCTCTCTCTCTACGGAGGAGATTATATGTGATTTATATGTGTATAACATAGAGGATCTACAAACTGATAAGGAGAAGAAGGATGCTATAGGGCAAAGTTATGCAATCTGCATACCAAGAGGGTCTACTGGAAAACACTTACTTCTTAAAGGTACAGGCATCTGGACAAGTTGGACATTTTTCACAGGTGTCTCCATATGAACCAGGTTGGGTACAGTCACACTTTCCGCAGACACACTGTCCCCTTCCACTGCAAAGGAGACCGCTGCTGGACATGCACATGTCTGTGCGGGTGGTACAGTTACAGTAATCTCCTGTCCAGTCAGAGTCACAAATACAATCCCCGCAGTTACACTGTCCATGTCCTGAAAGACAGAAAAGAAGACACACAAGCTTATGTAAAGGCCCATTTACAATTAGTGTGGATGAACTGTTTGTTCCCGATAATTGCCTGATCTTCAGCAGAAAGCTGCACCTCCATACAGGTTCATTGTTTCTGCTGTCCGGAAGTAATACTTTGGTGTCCGCATCAACGATGCTTTCATCACAGGAGTGATCGTTGGCACCTTTACACAGGGCAGTTATCAAGAACAAGTGTTCATAGGAACGCCCCGATAATTATCCCAATCATTAGCCCCTTGTAAAGAGGCCTTTAGACATAATTTTATGGCAAGCCAGACTACAAGGACCAAGGGGGTATAGATGATGGCATCATTTCCCTATATAAACAATGACTTCTAAAACTTAAGGCCCTTTTAAATGGGCTGACGACTTTGGCAATTATGGGAAAGCAGTGTTCCTAGGAATGCGCAATCCCGATAATTGACCTGTGTAAAGGTCAAAATCATTGTTTCTGGGCAGCAGATTGTCCTGAGTTCACTGTAATCTGATGCCCATAAATAATGATTGCCTCTGCAATTGCTTGTCCTCATATAGCAGAAGTGACTGCTGCATGTGAATGCAGTTCTCACCTCTGCTGATGATCTGCCAATTATTGGGAATGAATAGTTGGTTGTGGCCAAGTCCCTGCTGAGTCAGGGGCCTATAGGTGCTGTTTTCTGGGTATATTGTTTGCCATACATGTGATAAGTATCACATTTAGGATAGGGCTACATGGCCAATTTAGCTGCGACATTGTGACCATTATATTTTGGTCATGGTAAGTTTCAGGTCACCATATGATTTGGTTCACTTTCATTTTCAGTTGCAAGGCAGACAGAGCTACACCTGCGATCTTTGACCTCCTGACGTGTTGCAGCTAAAGTCACCCAAGTCTAAATGTTAAGTGAAAAACCTATGGAATTTCTTAAATGGCACCTCCATCCCTAGTGTTCTATTACTACACATGTAGGACTGTGGGAAATTTCAGATCCCCCACCAAAGGAATGTAAGATTTCTGAGGCTTCTAGTTTCATGTGTTTGCCTCTTTGATGAGTCATTTTGATGGCAGAAACAGACATTCTGCCCTCTGCACAGTAAAAGTTGGAATCACAGAAGTCAAAGAAGTTTACATATTAGATTACTTTGGTTTACCAATATAAAAATAGTAAGAACTACGTATATGCAGGGGAACATGTTTTGTCTCAGTCTTTGTACTGTGAACATTGTTGTATGTCGAAATAAATTCAGTTTTGGCAATGAAAACCAAAATGTGATGTTTAAAAAAAAAAAAAAAAATCCCAATTAAAGTGGCTTAGCCTGACCAATTATCCCACATAGTCAGCCTACTATATCCTGTTGTGAAACCAAAATGATACTCTTGTCCTATACACATTCTATTACTTTCTAAATTTCAGCAAAGAAAATTCCCCTAACATCTCCACTATCCACTTCTGTGAACTTTACTCTTGTTGTCAGGAGGTTTGAGCTGCGCCACCATCTATAAACATTTCTTGGATTAAATATCTGGCAGATTTTTGGGGATGAATGTTTGCAAAAACGCTTATTTCCAATATACTGCAAGGGTAGGACCCCTTGCAGACAGATTAGGTGCGGATGCGTTCAGTGAAAAATGCGCGATTTTGCAAGCAAGTACATTCAGTTTTGTTTGCGATCGCGTTCAGTTGTTCAGTTTTTATCGCGCGGGTGCAATGCGATTTATTGCGTTTTGTACGCGCGTGATAAAAAACTGAATGTTTACAAACAACATCTCTTAGCAACCATCCCTGAAAATCGCATCTGCACTTGCTTGCGGATGCGATGCGACTTTCACGCAGCCCCATTCACTTCTATGGGGCCAGTGTTGCGTGAAAAATCGCAGAATTTATAACGTGCTGCGATTTTCACGCAACGCAAGAGTGATGCGTGAAAAACATTTAAATGAATGGGCCCGGATTCCATGTGGGCGCAATACATTTGAATTACGCATTGCACCCTTGCGGAATACTCGCTTGTCTGCAAGGGGCCTATAGGTGTCGGCAATCATCCAGTGAACAAGCACTAAACACTTGTTCGTCAGGTGATCATGTTGTTCGGGACGTATAGAAAAACCTTCTTCCTGTACAGCAGATGGTGGTGGTGTATAAACAATGATCTGCTGAGCTGGAAAGACGGTTTTCTGTGAGGACATTGCTTGTCCTCATACAGCGGTAAATGCAACCCTCATCTCCACTGATGATCTGACAATGATCAGGAGCATCTGCTTCGTTCCCGATGATCTGTCACATCGTCGGTCCATGTAAAAGGACCCTTACGCTATGTGGTATGTTTTTATGATAAGTGATATTTATACAGACTCCACTCATTTACACAGGAATCTAGCCACAAATTGAAGAAGTTCCCTCCCAGTAATTGTTTGCAAGCTAGTGGAGGAGACCGCTGCTTAGTGGTTTGCCGGTGGCAGATCACTATTAGACAGCATGATCTGTGACCGGCAAGCTGGGATTTTTAAGCATGGAATCAGCAGCAGTATTACACTGCAAGATGATCGCTAACGAGCGTTCATGCGAACGTTCCTCAATGATTATCAGCCGGAAAATCAGCCAGTGTAATACAGACTTAAGCCTTTGTTAACTTGCTGCTGCTGTGAGAGAAAAATGTTATCTGTTAGTATAATAGTAGATTAGTAGAACTGGAATAACACTGTGACAGCTGTATTGGTCTCTTGATATGACCGCAGAAAGTCCGTGCATTCATCAGTGTGATGTGTGATGCTCTAATTGAGTCACGCATCCCCTTCCCTCTCTGGCTGCAGTGAACGGCTGAATGAGAAAGTCAAGTGGGGCTGTTTTCTGTCCTAAAAGTGCAAAAAAGGATGTAGAATACATGGAGTGAATTCAAAAACTTATATCTA
>JAKVIS010000807.1:0-50051 GCA_033119425.1 Bufotes viridis | reverse complement strand
CCTTGCTGACATCTGTGGTTGCAATCCAATCCCTTGCCAACATTTCTTATTCATTGAAATGACAGCTGTGTTTAACTGCAAATCAAAATGGCTGCCCCAGAAAATAAATATGGCAGCCTCCATAAAAATTTCAGTACACGGAACACTGAGCGTGTCACAATGGAACCCTTCAGCATACATGGATGATGACATCACAATGGACCCTTGCTGTTTTCCTCCCTGGCAGCAGCCATGATGCTTCATTCTTCAGTCAGGTGTGGATCCATGCACCTCAACAGGTAAGGGCACCAATCAACAGGTAAGGGCACGTTTTTGTGTGTCAAACGAAGGTGTCAGATTATGGAAGATTTGTTTGAGGGAACAAGTTTTGCTTCTGTACAGATTGGAATACTGTCCAGCTTCTATTAGCAAGCCCAGGGCACAAAAGCCTTGTTAACTGTTCCTGATGGTATGGAAAAATGAACTCTTAGAGTAACCCTTGTTACTCGCTTTCTCAACATAGGAATAGAAAGCAGACACCGACAGAGCTAAGCCTTTTCTGTTTCTTGCTTTTTGGGCGCTGAAATGCAGGTGCAGTTCAGCTTAGCTTCTGCAACTCACCACCTCGCATGAGATACCATACCTTTTATGCATTTTTGGAGTTGGCAGAATGAGAATGCACCAGCCTGTCCAATCAAAGTTCTGTGCTAGCAGTAAATGAATTTAGCACCTCTGCAACTGCCCTACCTGCTCCAGAAATTCAAAAGCAGGTTCCAACCAAGTATTTTATTGCAGCTATAATGAAAAGTGCTCATAAACTAGGCTTTGTCCTTGCTGACGTCTGTGGTTGCAATCCAATCCCTTGCCAACATTTCTTATTCATTGAAATGACAGCTGTGTTTAACTGCAAATCAAAATGGCTGCCCCAGAAAATAAATATGGCAGCCTCCATAAAAATTTCAGTACACGGAACACTGAGCGTGTCACAATGGAACCCTTCAGCATACATGGATGATGACATCACAATGGACCCTTGCTGTTTTCCTCCTGGCAGCAGCCATGATGCTTCATTCTTCAGTCAGGTGTGGATCCATGCACCTCAACAGGTAAGGGCACCAATCAACAGGTAAGGGCACGTTTTTGTGTGTCAAGCGAAGGTGTCAGATTATGGAAGATTTGTTTGAGGGAACAAGTGGCGCTTCTGTGCAGATTGGAATACTGTCCAGCGTCTATTAGCAAGCCCAGGACACAAAAGCCTTCTTAACTGTTCCTGATGGTATGGAAAAATGAACTCTTAGAGTAACCCTTGTTACTCGCTTTCTCAACACAGTAATAGAAAGAGGACACCGACAGAGCTAAGCCTTTTCTGTTTCTTGCTTTTTGGCCGCTGAAATGCAGGTGCAGTTCAGCTTAGCTTCTGCAACTCACCACCTCTCATGAGATACCATACCTTTTATGCATTTTTGGAGTTGGCAGAATGAGAATGCACCAGCCTGTCCAATCAAAGTTCTGTGCTAGCACTAAATGAATTTAGCACTTCTGCAACTGCCCTACCTGCTCCAGAAATTCAAAAGCAGGTTCCAACCAAGTATTTTATTGCAGCTATAATGAAAAGTGCTCATAAACTAGGCTTTGTCCTTGCTGACGTCTGTGGTTGCAATCCAATCCCTTGCCAACATTTCTTATTCATTGAAATGACAGCTGTGTTTAACTGCAAATCAAAATGGCTGCCCCAGAAAATAAATATGGCAGCCTCCATAAAAATTTCAGTACACGGAACACTGAGCGTGTCACAATGGAACCCTTCAGCATACATGGATGATGACATCACAATGGACCCTTGCTGTTTTCCTCCCTGGCAGCAGCCATGATGCTTCATTCTTCAGTCAGGTGTGGATCCATGCACCTCAACAGGTAAGGGCACCAATCAACAGGTAAGGGCACGTTTTTGTGTGTCAAACGAAGGTGTCAGATTATGGAAGATTTGTTTGAGGGAACAAGTGGCGCTTCTGTGCAGATTGGAATACTGTCCAGAGTCTATTAGCAAGCCCAGGACACAAAAGCCTTCTTAACTGTTCCTGATGGTATGGAAAAATGAACTCTTAGAGTAACCCTTGTTACTCGCTTTCTCAACACAGGAATAGAAAGCGGCCACCGACAGAGCTAAGCATTTTCTGTTTCTTGCTTTTTGGCCGCTGAAATGCAGGTGCAGTTCAGCTTAGCTTCTGCAACTCACCACCTCTCATGAGATACCATACCTTTTATGCATTTTGAAGTTGGCAGAATGAGAATGCACCAGCCTGTCCAATCAAAGTTCTGTGCTAGCAGTAAATGAATTTAGCACCTCTGCAACTGCCCTACCTGCTCCAGAAATTCAAAAGCAGGTTCCAACCAAGTATTTTATTGCAGCTATAATGAAAAGTGCTCATAAACTAGGCTTTGTCCTTGCTGACATCTGTGGTTGCAATCCAATCCCTTGCCAACATTTCTTATTCATTGAAATGACAGCTGTGTTTAACTGCAAATCAAAATGGCTGCCCCAGAAAATAAATATGGCAGCCTCCATAAAAATTTCAGTACACGGAACACTGAGCGTGTCACAATGGAACCCTTCAGCATACATGGATGATGACATCACAATGGACCCTTGCTGTTTTCCTCCCTGGCAGCAGCCATGATGCTTCATTCTTCAGTCAGGTGTGGATCCATGCACCTCAACAGGTAAGGGCACCAATCAACAGGTAAGGGCACGTTTTTGTGTGTCAAACGAAGGTGTCAGATTATGGAAGATTTGTTTGAGGGAACAAGTTTTGCTTCTGTACAGATTGGAATACTGTCCAGCTTCTATTAGCAAGCCCAGGGCACAAAAGCCTTGTTAACTGTTCCTGATGGTATGGAAAAATGAACTCTTAGAGTAACCCTTGTTACTCGCTTTCTCAACATAGGAATAGAAAGCAGACACCGACAGAGCTAAGCCTTTTCTGTTTCTTGCTTTTTGGGCGCTGAAATGCAGGTGCAGTTCAGCTTAGCTTCTGCAACTCACCACCTCGCATGAGATACCATACCTTTTATGCATTTTTGGAGTTGGCAGAATGAGAATGCACCAGCCTGTCCAATCAAAGTTCTGTGCTAGCAGTAAATGAATTTAGCACCTCTGCAACTGCCCTACCTGCTCCAGAAATTCAAAAGCAGGTTCCAACCAAGTATTTTATTGCAGCTATAATGAAAAGTGCTCATAAACTAGGCTTTGTCCTTGCTGACATCTGTGGTTGCAATCCAATCCCTTGCCAACATTTCTTATTCATTGAAATGACAGCTGTGTTTAACTGCAAATCAAAATGGCTGCCCCAGAAAATAAATATGGCAGCCTCCATAAAAATTTCAGTACACGGAACACTGAGCGTGTCACAATGGAACCCTTCAGCATACATGGATGATGACATCACAATGGACCCTTGCTGTTTTCCTCCCTGGCAGCAGCCATGATGCTTCATTCTTCAGTCAGGTGTGGATCCATGCACCTCAACAGGTAAGGGCACCAATCAACAGGTAAGGGCACGTTTTTGTGTGTCAAGCGAAGGTGTCAGATTATGGAAGATTTGTTTGAGGGAACAAGTGGCGCTTCTGTGCAGATTGGAATACTGTCCAGCGTCTATTAGCAAGCCCAGGACACAAAAGCCTTCTTAACTGCTCCTGATGGTATGGAAAAATGAACTCTTAGAGTAACCCTTGTTACTCGCTTTCTCAACACAGTAATAGAAAGAGGACACCGACAGAGCTAAGCCTTTTCTGTTTCTTGCTTTTTGGCCGCTGAAATGCAGGTGCAGTTCAGCTTAGCTTCTGCAACTCACCACCTCTCATGAGATACCATACCTTTTATGCATTTTTGGAGTTGGCAGAATGAGAATGCACCAGCCTGTCCAATCAAAAATCTGTGCTAGCACTAAATGAATTTAGCACTTCTGCAACTGCCCTACCTGCTCCAGAAATTCAAAAGCAGGTTCCAACCAAGTATTTTATTGCAGCTATAATGAAAAGTGCTCATAAACTAGGCTTTGTCCTTGCTGACGTCTGTGGTTGCAATCCAATCCCTTGCCAACATTTCTTATTCATTGAAATGACAGCTGTGTTTAACTGCAAATCAAAATGGCTGCCCCCAGAAAATAAATATGGCAGCCTCCATAAAAATTTCAGTACACGGAACACTGAGCGTGTCACAATGGAACCCTTCAGCATACATGGATGATGACATCACAATGGACTCTTGATGTTTTCCTCCCTGGCAGCAGCCATGATGCTTCATTCTTCAGTCAGGTGTGGATCTATGCACCTCAACAGGTAAGGGCACCAATCAACAGGTAAGGGCACATTTTTGTGTGTCAAACTAAGGTGTCAGATTATGGAAGATTTGTTTGAGGGAACAAGTGGCGCTTCTGTGCAGATTGGAATACTGTCCAGCGTCTATTAGCAAGCCCAGGACACAAAAGCCTTCTTAACTGCTCCGGATGGAATGGAAAAATGAACTCTTAGAGTAACCCTTGTTACTCGCTTTCTCAACACAGGAATAGAAAGCGGCCACCGACAGAGCTAAGCATTTTCTGTTTCTTGCTTTTTGGCCGCTGAAATGCAGGTGCAGTTCAGCTTAGCTTCTGCAACTCACCACCTCTCATGAGATACCATACCTTTTATGCATTTTTGAAGTTGGCAGAATGAGAATGCACCAGCCTGTCCAATCAAAGTTCTGTGCTAGCACTAAATGAATTTAGCACCTCTGCAACTGCCCTACCTGCTCCAGAAATTCAAAAGCAGGTTCCAACCAAGTATTTTATTGCAGCTATAATGAAAAGTGCTCATAAACTAGGCTTTGTCCTTGCTGACGTCTGTGGTTGCAATCCAATCCCTTGCCAACATTTCTTATTCATTGAAATGACAGCTGTGTTTAACTGCAAATCAAAATGGCTGCCCCCAGAAAATAAATATGGCAGCCTCCATAAAAATTTCAGTACACGGAACACTGAGCGTGTCACAATGGAACCCTTCAGCATACATGGATGATGACATCACAATGGACCCTTGCTGTTTTCCTCCCTGGCAGCAGCCATGATGCTTCATTCTTCAGTCAGGTGTGGATCCATGCACCTCAACAGGTAAGGGCACCAATCAACAGGTAAGGGCACGTTTTTGTGTGTCAAACGAAGGTGTCAGATTATGGAAGATTTGTTTCAGGGAACAAGTTTTGCTTCTGTACAGATTGGAATACTGTCCAGCGTCTATTAGTAAGCCCAGGGCACAAAAGCCTTCTTAACTGTTCCTGATGGTATCGAAAAATGAACTCTTAGAGTAACCCTTGTTACTCGCTTTCTCAACATAGGAATAGAAAGCAGACACCGACAGAGCTAAGCCTTTTCTGTTTCTTGCTTTTTGGGCGCTGAAATGCAGGTGCAGTTCAGCTTAGCTTCTGCAACTCACCACCTCGCATGAGATACCATACCTTTTATGCATTTTTGGAGTTGGCAGAATGAGAATGCACCAGCCTGTCCAATCAAAGTTCTGTGCTAGCAGTAAATGAATTTAGCACCTCTGCAACTGCCCTACCTGCTCCAGAAATTCAAAAGCAGGTTCCAACCAAGTATTTTATTGCAGCTATAATGAAAAGTGCTCATAAACTAGGCTTTGTCCTTGCTGACATCTGTGGTTGCAATCCAATCCCTTGCCAACATTTCTTATTCATTGAAATGACAGCTGTGTTTAACTGCAAATCAAAATGGCTGCCCCCAGAAAATAAATATGGCAGCCTCCATAAAGATCTTCAGTACACGGAACACTGAGCGTGTCACAATGGAACCCTTCAGCATACATGGATGATGACATCACAATGGACCCTTGCTGTTTTCCTCCCTGGCAGCAGCCATGATGCTTCATTCTTCAGTCAGGTGTGGATCCATGCACCTCAACAGGTAAGGGCACCAATCAACAGGTAAGGGCACGTTTTTGTGTGTCAAACGAAGGTGTCAGATTATGGAAGATTTGTTTGAGGGAACAAGTGGCGCTTCTGTGCAGATTGGAATACTGTCCAGCGTCTATTAGCAAGCCCAGGACACAAAAGCCTTCTTAACTGTTCCTGATGGTATGGAAAAATGAACTCTTAGAGTAACCCTTGTTACTCGCTTTCTCAACACAGTAATAGAAAGAGGACACCGACAGAGCTAAGCCTTTTCTGTTTCTTGCTTTTTGGCCGCTGAAATGCAGGTGCAGTTCAGCTTAGCTTCTGCAACTCACCACCTCTCATGAGATACCATACCTTTTATGCATTTTTGGAGTTGGCAGAATGAGAATGCACCAGCCTGTCCAATCAAAAGTTCTGTGCTAGCACTAAATGAATTTAGCACTTCTGCAACTGCCCTACCTGCTCCAGAAATTCAAAAGCAGGTTCCAACCAAGTATTTTATTGCAGCTATAATGAAAAGTGCTCATAAACTAGGCTTTGTCCTTGCTGACGTCTGTGGTTGCAATCCAATCCCTTGCCAACATTTCTTATTCATTGAAATGACAGCTGTGTTTAACTGCAAATCAAAATGGCTGCCCCCAGAAAATAAATATGGCAGCCTCCATAAAAATTTCAGTACACGGAACACTTAGCGTGTCACAATGGAACCCTTCAGCATACATGGATGATGACATCACAATGGACCCTTGCTGTTTTCCTCCCTGGCAGCAGCCATGATGCTTCATTCTTCAGTCAGGTGTGGATCTATGCACCTCAACAGGTAAGGGCACCAATCAACAGGTAAGGGCACGTTTTTGTGTGTCAAACTAAGGTGTCAGATTATGGAAGATTTGTTTGAGGGAACAAGTGGCGCTTCTGTGCAGATTGGAATACTGTCCAGAGTCTATTAGCAAGCCCAGGACACAAAAGCCTTCTTAACTGTTCCTGATGGTATGGAAAAATGAACTCTTAGAGTAACCCTTGTTACTCGCTTTCTCAACACAGTAATAGAAAGCGGACACCGACAGAGCTAAGCCTTTTCTGTTTCTTGCTTTTTGGCCGCTGAAATGCAGGTGCAGTTCAGCTTAGCTTCTGCAACTCACCACCTCTCATGAGATACCATACCTTTTATGCATTTTTGGAGTTGGCAGAATGAGAATGCACCAGCCTGTCCAATCAAAGTTCTGTGCTAGCACTAAATGAATTTAGCACCTCTGCAACTGCCCTACCTGCTCCAGAAATTCAAAAGCAGGTTCCAACCAAGTATTTTATTGCAGCTATAATGAAAAGTGCTCATAAACTAGGCTTTGTCCTTGCTGACGTCTGTGGTTGCAATCCAATCCCTTGCCAACATTTCTTATTCATTGAAATGACAGCTGTGTTTAACTGCAAATCAAAATGGCTGCCCCCAGAAAATAAATATGGCAGCCTCCATAAAAATTTCAGTACACGGAACACTGAGCGTGTCACAATGGAACCCTTCAGCATACATGGATGATGACATCACAATGGACCCTTGCTGTTTTCCTCCCTGGCAGCAGCCATGATGCTTCATTCTTCAGTCAGGTGTGGATCCATGCACCTCAACAGGTAAGGGCACCAATCAACAGGTAAGGGCACGTTTTTGTGTGTCAAACGAAGGTGTCAGATTATGGAAGATTTGTTTGAGGGAACAAGTGGCGCTTCTGTGCAGATTGGAATACTGTCCAGAGTCTATTAGCAAGCCCAGGACACAAAAGCCTTCTTAACTGTTCCTGATGGTATGGAAAAATGAACTCTTAGAGTAACCCTTGTTACTCGCTTTCTCAACACAGGAATAGAAAGCGGACACCGACAGAGCTAAGCCTTTTCTGTTTCTTGCTTTTTGGCCGCTGAAATGCAGGTGCAGTTCAGCTTAGCTTCTGCAACTCACCACCTCTCATGAGATACCATACCTTTTATGCATTTTTGAAGTTGGCAGAATGAGAATGCACCAGCCTGTCCAATCAAAGTTCTGTGCTAGCACTAAATGAATTTAGCACCTCTGCAACTGCCCTACCTGCTCCAGAAATTCAAAAGCAGGTTCCAACCAAGTATTTTATTGCAGCTATAATGAAAAGTGCTCATAAACTAGGCTTTGTCCTTGCTGACGTCTGTGGTTGCAATCCAATCCCTTGCCAACATTTCTTATTCATTGAAATGACAGCTGTGTTTAACTGCAAATCAAAATGGCTGCCCCCAGAAAATAAATATGGCAGCCTCCATAAAAATTTCAGTACACGGAACACTGAGCGTGTCACAATGGAACCCTTCAGCATACATGGATGATGACATCACAATGGACCCTTGCTGTTTTCCTCCCTGGCAGCAGCCATGATGCTTCATTCTTCAGTCAGGTGTGGATCCATGCACCTCAACAGGTAAGGGCACCAATCAACAGGTAAGGGCACGTTTTTGTGTGTCAAACGAAGGTGTCAGATTATGGAAGATTTGTTTGAGGGAACAAGTGGCGCTTCTGTGCAGATTGGAATACTGTCCAGCGTCTATTAGCAAGCCCAGGACACAAAAGCCTTCTTAACTGTTCCTGATGGTATGGAAAAATGAACTCTTAGAGTAACCCTTGTTACTCGCTTTCTCAACATAGGAATAGAAAGCAGACACCGACAGAGCTAAGCCTTTTCTGTTTCTTGCTTTTTGGCCGCTGAAATGCAGGTGCAGTTCAGCTTAGCTTCTGCAACTCACCACCTCTCATGAGATACCATACCTTTTATGCATTTTTGGAGTTGGCAGAATGAGAATGCACCAGCCTGTCCAATCAAAGTTCTGTGCTAGCACTAAATGAATTTAGCACCTCTGCAACTGCCCTACCTGCTCCAGAAATTCAAAAGCAGGTTCCAACCAAGTATTTTATTGCAGCTATAATGAAAAGTGCTCATAAACTAGGCTTTGTCCTTGCTGACATCTGTGGTTGCAATCCAATCCCTTGCCAACATTTCTTATTCATTGAAATGACAGCTGTGTTTAACTGCAAATCAAAATGGCTGCCCCCAGAAAATAAATATGGCAGCCTCCATAAAAATTTCAGTACACGGAACACTGAGCGTGTCACAATGGAACCCTTCAGCATACATGGATGATGACATCACAATGGACCCTTGCTGTTTTCCTCCCTGGCAGCAGCCATGATGCTTCATTCTTCAGTCAGGTGTGGATCCATGCACCTCAACAGGTAAGGGCACCAATCAACAGGTAAGGGCACGTTTTTGTGTGTCAAACGAAGGTGTCAGATTATGGAAGATTTGTTTGAGGGAACAAGTGGCGCTTCTGTGCAGATTGGAATACTGTCCAGAGTCTATTAGCAAGCCCAGGACACAAAAGCCTTCTTAACTGTTCCTGATGGTATGGAAAAATGAACTCTTAGAGTAACCCTTGTTACTCGCTTTCTCAACACAGTAATAGAAAGAGGACACCGACAGAGCTAAGCCTTTTCTGTTTCTTGCTTTTTGGCCGCTGAAATGCAGGTGCAGTTCAGCTTAGCTTCTGCAACTCACCACCTCTCATGAGATACCATACCTTTTATGCATTTTTGGAGTTGGCAGAATGAGAATGCACCAGCCTGTCCAATCAAAGTTCTGTGCTAGCACTAAATGAATTTAGCACTTCTGCAACTGCCCTACCTGCTCCAGAAATTCAAAAGCAGGTTCCAACCAAGTATTTTATTGCAGCTATAATGAAAAGTGCTCATAAACTAGGCTTTGTCCTTGCTGACGTCTGTGGTTGCAATCCAATCCCTTGCCAACATTTCTTATTCATTGAAATGACAGCTGTGTTTAACTGCAAATCAAAATGGCTGCCCCCAGAAAATAAATATGGCAGCCTCCATAAAAATTTCAGTACACGGAACACTGAGCGTGTCACAATGGAACCCTTCAGCATACATGGATGATGACATCACAATGGACCCTTGCTGTTTTCCTCCCTGGCAGCAGCCATGATGCTTCATTCTTCAGTCAGGTGTGGATCCATGCACCTCAACAGGTAAGGGCACCAATCAACAGGTAAGGGCACGTTTTTGTGTGTCAAACGAAGGTGTCAGATTATGGAAGATTTGTTTGAGGGAACAAGTGGCGCTTCTGTGCAGATTGGAATACTGTCCAGAGTCTATTAGCAAGCCCAGGACACAAAAGCCTTCTTAACTGTTCCTGATGGTATGGAAAAATGAACTCTTAGAGTAACCCTTGTTACTCGCTTTCTCAACACAGGAATAGAAAGCGGCCACCGACAGAGCTAAGCCTTTTCTGTTTCTTGCTTTTTGGCCGCTGAAATGCAGGTGCAGTTCAGCTTAGCTTCTGCAACTCACCACCTCTCATGAGATACCATACCTTTTATGCATTTTTGAAGTTGGCAGAATGAGAATGCACCAGCCTGTCCAATCAAAGTTCTGTGCTAGCAGTAAATGAATTTAGCACCTCTGCAACTGCCCTACCTGCTCCAGAAATTCAAAAGCAGGTTCCAACCAAGTATTTTATTGCAGCTATAATGAAAAGTGCTCATAAACTAGGCTTTGTCCTTGCTGACGTCTGTGGTTGCAATCCAATCCCTTGCCAACATTTCTTATTCATTGAAATGACAGCTGTGTTTAACTGCAAATCAAAATGGCTGCCCCCAGAAAATAAATATGGCAGCCTCCATAAAAATTTCAGTACACGGAACACTGAGCGTGTCACAATGGAACCCTTCAGCATACATGGATGATGACATCACAATGGACCCTTGCTGTTTTCCTCCCTGGCAGCAGCCATGATGCTTCATTCTTCAGTCAGGTGTGGATCCATGCACCTCAACAGGTAAGGGCACCAATCAACAGGTAAGGGCACGTTTTTGTGTGTCAAACGAAGGTGTCAGATTATGGAAGATTTGTTTGAGGGAACAAGTGGCGCTTCTGTGCAGATTGGAATACTGTCCAGCGTCTATTAGCAAGCCCAGGACACAAAAGCCTTCTTAACTGTTCCTGATGGTATGGAAAAATGAACTCTTAGAGTAACCCTTGTTACTCGCTTTCTCAACACAGGAATAGAAAGCGGACACCGACAGAGCTAAGCCTTTTCTGTTTCTTGCTTTTTGGCCGCTGAAATGCAGGTGCAGTTCAGCTTAGCTTCTGCAACTCACCACCTCTCATGAGATACCATACCTTTTATGCATTTTTGGAGTTGGCAGAATGAGAATGCACCAGCCTGTCCAATCAAAGTTCTGTGCTAGCACTAAATGAATTTAGCACCTCTGCAACTGCCCTACCTGCTCCAGAAATTCAAAAGCAGGTTCCAACCAAGTATTTTATTGCAGCTATAATGAAAAGTGCTCATAAACTAGGCTTTGTCCTTGCTGACGTCTGTGGTTGCAATCCAATCCCTTGCCAACATTTCTTATTCATTGAAATGACAGCTGTGTTTAACTGCAAATCAAAATGGCTGCCCCCAGAAAATAAATATGGCAGCCTCCATAAAAATTTCAGTACACGGAACACTGAGCGTGTCACAATGGAACCCTTCAGCATACATGGATGATGACATCACAATGGACCCTTGCTGTTTTCCTCCCTGGCAGCAGCCATGATGCTTCATTCTTCAGTCAGGTGTGGATCCATGCACCTCAACAGGTAAGGGCACCAATCAACAGGTAAGGGCACGTTTTTGTGTGTCAAACGAAGGTGTCAGATTATGGAAGATTTGTTTGAGGGAACAAGTGGCGCTTCTGTGCAGATTGGAATACTGTCCAGAGTCTATTAGCAAGCCCAGGACACAAAAGCCTTCTTAACTGTTCCTGATGGTATGGAAAAATGAACTCTTAGAGTAACCCTTGTTACTCGCTTTCTCAACACAGTAATAGAAAGAGGACACCGACAGAGCTAAGCCTTTTCTGTTTCTTGCTTTTTGGCCGCTGAAATGCAGGTGCAGTTCAGCTTAGCTTCTGCAACTCACCACCTCTCATGAGATACCATACCTTTTATGCATTTTTGAAGTTGGCAGAATGAGAATGCACCAGCCTGTCCAATCAAAGTTCTGTGCTAGCACTAAATGAATTTAGCACCTCTGCAACTGCCCTACCTGCTCCAGAAATTCAAAAGCAGGTTCCAACCAAGTATTTTATTGCAGCTATAATGAAAAGTGCTCATAAACTAGGCTTTGTCCTTGCTGACGTCTGTGGTTGCAATCCAATCCCTTGCCAACATTTCTTATTCATTGAAATGACAGCTGTGTTTAACTGCAAATCAAAATGGCTGCCCCCAGAAAATAAATATGGCAGCCTCCATAAAAATTTCAGTACACGGAACACTTAGCGTGTCACAATGGAACCCTTCAGCATACATGGATGATGACATCACAATGGACCCTTGCTGTTTTCCTCCCTGGCAGCAGCCATGATGCTTCATTCTTCAGTCAGGTGTGGATCTATGCACCTCAACAGGTAAGGGCACCAATCAACAGGTAAGGGCACGTTTTTGTGTGTCAAACTAAGGTGTCAGATTATGGAAGATTTGTTTGAGGGAACAAGTGGAGCTTCTGTGCAGATTGGAATACTGTCCAGCGTCTATTAGCAAGCCCAGGACACAAAAGCCTTCTTAACTGCTCCTGATGGTATGGAAAAATGAACTCTTAGAGTAAGCCTTGTTACTCACTTTCTCAACACAGGAATAGAAAGCGGCCACCGACAGAGCTAAGCCTTTTCTGTTTCTTGCTTTTTGGCCGCTGAAATGCAGGTGCAGTTCAGCTTAGCTTCTGCAACTCACCACCTCTCATGAGATACCATACCTTTTATGCATTTTTGAAGTTGGCAGAATGAGAATGCACCAGCCTGTCCAATCAAAGTTCTGTGCTAGCACTAAATGAATTTAGCACCTCTGCAACTGCCCTACCTGCTCCAGAAATTCAAAAGCAGGTTCCAACCAAGTATTTTATTGCAGCTATAATGAAAAGTGCTCATAAACTAGGCTTTGTCCTTGCTGACGTCTGTGGTTGCAATCCAATCCCTTGCCAACATTTCTTATTCATTGAAATGACAGCTGTGTTTAACTGCAAATCAAAATGGCTGCCCCCAGAAAATAAATATGGCAGCCTCCATAAAAATTTCAGTACACGGAACACTGAGCGTGTCACAATGGAACCCTTCAGCATACATGGATGATGACATCACAATGGACCCTTGCTGTTTTCCTCCCTGGCAGCAGCCATGATGCTTCATTCTTCAGTCAGGTGTGGATCCATGCACCTCAACAGGTAAGGGCACCAATCAACAGGTAAGGGCACGTTTTTGTGTGTCAAACGAAGGTGTCAGATTATGGAAGATTTGTTTGAGGGAACAAGTGGCGCTTCTGTGCAGATTGGAATACTGTCCAGAGTCTATTAGCAAGCCCAGGACACAAAAGCCTTCTTAACTGTTCCTGATGGTATGGAAAAATGAACTCTTAGAGTAACCCTTGTTACTCGCTTTCTCAACACAGGAATAGAAAGCGGACACCGACAGAGCTAAGCCTTTTCTGTTTCTTGCTTTTTGGCCGCTGAAATGCAGGTGCAGTTCAGCTTAGCTTCTGCAACTCACCACCTCTCATGAGATACCATACCTTTTATGCATTTTTGGAGTTGGCAGAATGAGAATGCACCAGCCTGTCCAATCAAAGTTCTGTGCTAGCACTAAATGAATTTAGCACCTCTGCAACTGCCCTACCTGCTCCAGAAATTCAAAAGCAGGTTCCAACCAAGTATTTTATTGCAGCTATAATGAAAAGTGCTCATAAACTAGGCTTTGTCCTTGCTGACGTCTGTGGTTGCAATCCAATCCCTTGCCAACATTTCTTATTCATTGAAATGACAGCTGTGTTTAACTGCAAATCAAAATGGCTGCCCCCAGAAAATAAATATGGCAGCCTCCATAAAAATTTCAGTACACGGAACACTGAGCGTGTCACAATGGAACCCTTCAGCATACATGGATGATGACATCACAATGGACCCTTGCTGTTTTCCTCCCTGGCAGCAGCCATGATGCTTCATTCTTCAGTCAGGTGTGGATCCATGCACCTCAACAGGTAAGGGCACCAATCAACAGGTAAGGGCACGTTTTTGTGTGTCAAACGAAGGTGTCAGATTATGGAAGATTTGTTTGAGGGAACAAGTGGCGCTTCTGTGCAGATTGGAATACTGTCCAGAGTCTATTAGCAAGCCCAGGACACAAAAGCCTTCTTAACTGTTCCTGATGGTATGGAAAAATGAACTCTTAGAGTAACCCTTGTTACTCGCTTTCTCAACACAGTAATAGAAAGCAGGACACCGACAGAGCTAAGCCTTTTCTGTTTCTTGCTTTTTGGCCGCTGAAATGCAGGTGCAGTTCAGCTTAGCTTCTGCAACTCACCACCTCTCATGAGATACCATACCTTTTATGCATTTTTGGAGTTGGCAGAATGAGAATGCACCAGCCTGTCCAATCAAAGTTCTGTGCTAGCACTAAATGAATTTAGCACTTCTGCAACTGCCCTACCTGCTCCAGAAATTCAAAAGCAGGTTCCAACCAAGTATTTTATTGCAGCTATAATGAAAAGTGCTCATAAACTAGGCTTTGTCCTTGCTGACGTCTGTGGTTGCAATCCAATCCCTTGCCAACATTTCTTATTCATTGAAATGACAGCTGTGTTTAACTGCAAATCAAAATGGCTGCCCCCAGAAAATAAATATGGCAGCCTCCATAAAAATTTCAGTACACGGAACACTGAGCGTGTCACAATGGAACCCTTCAGCATACATGGATGATGACATCACAATGGACCCTTGCTGTTTTCCTCCCTGGCAGCAGCCATGATGCTTCATTCTTCAGTCAGGTGTGGATCCATGCACCTCAACAGGTAAGGGCACCAATCAACAGGTAAGGGCACGTTTTTGTGTGTCAAACGAAGGTGTCAGATTATGGAAGATTTGTTTGAGGGAACAAGTGGCGCTTCTGTGCAGATTGGAATACTGTCCAGCGTCTATTAGCAAGCCCAGGACACAAAAGCCTTCTTAACTGTTCCTGATGGTATGGAAAAATGAACTCTTAGAGTAAGCCTTGTTACTCGCTTTCTCAACACAGGAATAGAAAGCGGACACCGACAGAGCTAAGCCTTTTCTGTTTCTTGCTTTTTGGCCGCTGAAATGCAGGTGCAGTTCAGCTTAGCTTCTGCAACTCACCACCTCGCATGAGATACCATACCTTTTATGCATTTTTGGAGTTGGCAGAATGAGAATGCACCAGCCTGTCCAATCAAAGTTCTGTGCTAGCACTAAATGAATTTAGCACCTCTGCAACTGCCCTACCTGCTCCAGAAATTCAAAAGCAGGTTCCAACCAAGTATTTTATTGCAGCTATAATGAAAAGTGCTCATAAACTAGGCTTTGTCCTTGCTGACGTCTGTGGTTGCAATCCAATCCCTTGCCAACATTTCTTATTCATTGAAATGACAGCTGTGTTTAACTGCAAATCAAAATGGCTGCCCCCAGAAAATAAATATGGCAGCCTCCATAAAAATTTCAGTACACGGAACACTGAGCGTGTCACAATGGAACCCTTCAGCATACATGGATGATGACATCACAATGGACCCTTGCTGTTTTCCTCCCTGGCAGCAGCCATGATGCTTCATTCTTCAGTCAGGTGTGGATCCATGCACCTCAACAGGTAAGGGCACCAATCAACAGGTAAGGGCACGTTTTTGTGTGTCAAACGAAGGTGTCAGATTATGGAAGATTTGTTTGAGGGAACAAGTGGCGCTTCTGTGCAGATTGGAATACTGTCCAGCGTCTATTAGCAAGCCCAGGACACAAAAGCCTTCTTAACTGTTCCTGATGGTATGGAAAAATGAACTCTTAGAGTAACCCTTGTTACTCGCTTTCTCAACATAGGAATAGAAAGCAGACACCGACAGAGCTAAGCCTTTTCTGTTTCTTGCTTTTTGGCCGCTGAAATGCAGGTGCAGTTCAGCTTAGCTTCTGCAACTCACCACCTCTCATGAGATACCATACCTTTTATGCATTTTTGGAGTTGGCAGAATGAGAATGCACCAGCCTGTCCAATCAAAGTTCTGTGCTAGCACTAAATGAATTTAGCACCTCTGCAACTGCCCTACCTGCTCCAGAAATTCAAAAGCAGGTTCCAACCAAGTATTTTATTGCAGCTATAATGAAAAGTGCTCATAAACTAGGCTTTGTCCTTGCTGACGTCTGTGGTTGCAATCCAATCCCTTGCCAACATTTCTTATTCATTGAAATGACAGCTGTGTTTAACTGCAAATCAAAATGGCTGCCCCCAGAAAATAAATATGGCAGCCTCCATAAAAATTTCAGTACACGGAACACTGAGCGTGTCACAATGGAACCCTTCAGCATACATGGATGATGACATCACAATGGACCCTTGCTGTTTTCCTCCCTGGCAGCAGCCATGATGCTTCATTCTTCAGTCAGGTGTGGATCCATGCACCTCAACAGGTAAGGGCACCAATCAACAGGTAAGGGCACGTTTTTGTGTGTCAAACGAAGGTGTCAGATTATGGAAGATTTGTTTGAGGGAACAAGTGGCGCTTCTGTGCAGATTGGAATACTGTCCAGAGTCTATTAGCAAGCCCAGGACACAAAAGCCTTCTTAACTGTTCCTGATGGTATGGAAAAATGAACTCTTAGAGTAACCCTTGTTACTCGCTTTCTCAACACAGTAATAGAAAGAGGACACCGACAGAGCTAAGCCTTTTCTGTTTCTTGCTTTTTGGCCGCTGAAATGCAGGTGCAGTTCAGCTTAGCTTCTGCAACTCACCACCTCTCATGAGATACCATACCTTTTATGCATTTTTGGAGTTGGCAGAATGAGAATGCACCAGCCTGTCCAATCAAAGTTCTGTGCTAGCACTAAATGAATTTAGCACTTCTGCAACTGCCCTACCTGCTCCAGAAATTCAAAAGCAGGTTCCAACCAAGTATTTTATTGCAGCTATAATGAAAAGTGCTCATAAACTAGGCTTTGTCCTTGCTGACGTCTGTGGTTGCAATCCAATCCCTTGCCAACATTTCTTATTCATTGAAATGACAGCTGTGTTTAACTGCAAATCAAAATGGCTGCCCCCAGAAAATAAATATGGCAGCCTCCATAAAAATTTCAGTACACGGAACACTTAGCGTGTCACAATGGAACCCTTCAGCATACATGGATGATGACATCACAATGGACCCTTGCTGTTTTCCTCCCTGGCAGCAGCCATGATGCTTCATTCTTCAGTCAGGTGTGGATCTATGCACCTCAACAGGTAAGGGCACCAATCAACAGGTAAGGGCACGTTTTTGTGTGTCAAACTAAGGTGTCAGATTATGGAAGATTTGTTTGAGGGAACAAGTGGCGCTTCTGTGCAGATTGGAATACTGTCCAGCGTCTATTAGCAAGCCCAGGACACAAAAGCCTTCTTAACTGCTCCTGATGGTATGGAAAAATGAACTCTTAGAGTAAGCCTTGTTACTCACTTTCTCAACACAGGAATAGAAAGCGGCCACCGACAGAGCTAAGCCTTTTCTGTTTCTTGCTTTTTGGCCGCTGAAATGCAGGTGCAGTTCAGCTTAGCTTCTGCAACTCACCACCTCGCATGAGATACCATACCTTTTATGCATTTTTGAAGTTGGCAGAATGAGAATGCACCAGCCTGTCCAATCAAAGTTCTGTGCTAGCACTAAATGAATTTAGCACCTCTGCAACTGCCCTACCTGCTCCAGAAATTCAAAAGCAGGTTCCAACCAAGTATTTTATTGCAGCTATAATGAAAAGTGCTCATAAACTAGGCTTTGTCCTTGCTGACGTCTGTGGTTGCAATCCAATCCCTTGCCAACATTTCTTATTCATTGAAATGACAGCTGTGTTTAACTGCAAATCAAAATGGCTGCCCCCAGAAAATAAATATGGCAGCCTCCATAAAAATTTCAGTACACGGAACACTGAGCGTGTCACAATGGAACCCTTCAGCATACATGGATGATGACATCACAATGGACCCTTGCTGTTTTCCTCCCTGGCAGCAGCCATGATGCTTCATTCTTCAGTCAGGTGTGGATCCATGCACCTCAACAGGTAAGGGCACCAATCAACAGGTAAGGGCACGTTTTTGTGTGTCAAACGAAGGTGTCAGATTATGGAAGATTTGTTTGAGGGAACAAGTGGCGCTTCTGTGCAGATTGGAATACTGTCCAGCGTCTATTAGCAAGCCCAGGACACAAAAGCCTTCTTAACTGTTCCTGATGGTATGGAAAAATGAACTCTTAGAGTAACCCTTGTTACTCGCTTTCTCAACACAGGAATAGAAAGCAGACACCGACAGAGCTAAGCCTTTTCTGTTTCTTGCTTTTTGGCCGCTGAAATGCAGGTGCAGTTCAGCTTAGCTTCTGCAACTCACCACCTCTCATGAGATACCATACCTTTTATGCATTTTTGGAGTTGGCAGAATGAGAATGCACCAGCCTGTCCAATCAAAGTTCTGTGCTAGCACTAAATGAATTTAGCACCTCTGCAACTGCCCTACCTGCTCCAGAAATTCAAAAGCAGGTTCCAACCAAGTATTTTATTGCAGCTATAATGAAAAGTGCTCATAAACTAGGCTTTGTCCTTGCTGACGTCTGTGGTTGCAATCCAATCCCTTGCCAACATTTCTTATTCATTGAAATGACAGCTGTGTTTAACTGCAAATCAAAATGGCTGCCCCCAGAAAATAAATATGGCAGCCTCCATAAAAATTTCAGTACACGGAACACTGAGCGTGTCACAATGGAACCCTTCAGCATACATGGATGATGACATCACAATGGACCCTTGCTGTTTTCCTCCCTGGCAGCAGCCATGATGCTTCATTCTTCAGTCAGGTGTGGATCCATGCACCTCAACAGGTAAGGGCACCAATCAACAGGTAAGGGCACGTTTTTGTGTGTCAAACGAAGGTGTCAGATTATGGAAGATTTGTTTGAGGGAACAAGTGGCGCTTCTGTGCAGATTGGAATACTGTCCAGCGTCTATTAGCAAGCCCAGGACACAAAAGCCTTCTTAACTGTTCCTGATGGTATGGAAAAATGAACTCTTAGAGTAACCCTTGTTACTCGCTTTCTCAACACAGGAATAGAAAGCGGACACCGACAGAGCTAAGCCTTTTCTGTTTCTTGCTTTTTGGCCGCTGAAATGCAGGTGCAGTTCAGCTTAGCTTCTGCAACTCACCACCTCTCATGAGATACCATACCTTTTATGCATTTTTGGAGTTGGCAGAATGAGAATGCACCAGCCTGTCCAATCAAAGTTCTGTGCTAGCACTAAATGAATTTAGCACCTCTGCAACTGCCCTACCTGCTCCAGAAATTCAAAAGCAGGTTCCAACCAAGTATTTTATTGCAGCTATAATGAAAAGTGCTCATAAACTAGGCTTTGTCCTTGCTGACGTCTGTGGTTGCAATCCAATCCCTTGCCAACATTTCTTATTCATTGAAATGACAGCTGTGTTTAACTGCAAATCAAAATGGCTGCCCCCAGAAAATAAATATGGCAGCCTCCATAAAAATTTCAGTACACGGAACACTGAGCGTGTCACAATGGAACCCTTCAGCATACATGGATGATGACATCACAATGGACCCTTGCTGTTTTCCTCCCTGGCAGCAGCCATGATGCTTCATTCTTCAGTCAGGTGTGGATCCATGCACCTCAACAGGTAAGGGCACCAATCAACAGGTAAGGGCACGTTTTTGTGTGTCAAACGAAGGTGTCAGATTATGGAAGATTTGTTTGAGGGAACAAGTGGCGCTTCTGTGCAGATTGGAATACTGTCCAGCGTCTATTAGCAAGCCCAGGACACAAAAGCCTTCTTAACTGTTCCTGATGGTATGGAAAAATGAACTCTTAGAGTAACCCTTGTTACTCGCTTTCTCAACACAGGAATAGAAAGCAGGACACCGACAGAGCTAAGCCTTTTCTGTTTCTTGCTTTTTGGCCGCTGAAATGCAGGTGCAGTTCAGCTTAGCTTCTGCAACTCACCACCTCTCATGAGATACCATACCTTTTATGCATTTTTGGAGTTGGCAGAATGAGAATGCACCAGCCTGTCCAATCAAAGTTCTGTGCTAGCACTAAATGAATTTAGCACCTCTGCAACTGCCCTACCTGCTCCAGAAATTCAAAAGCAGGTTCCAACCAAGTATTTTATTGCAGCTATAATGAAAAGTGCTCATAAACTAGGCTTTGTCCTTGCTGACGTCTGTGGTTGCAATCCAATCCCTTGCCAACATTTCTTATTCATTGAAATGACAGCTGTGTTTAACTGCAAATCAAAATGGCTGCCCCCAGAAAATAAATATGGCAGCCTCCATAAAAATTTCAGTACACGGAACACTTAGCGTGTCACAATGGAACCCTTCAGCATACATGGATGATGACATCACAATGGACCCTTGCTGTTTTCCTCCCTGGCAGCAGCCATGATGCTTCATTCTTCAGTCAGGTGTGGATCTATGCACCTCAACAGGTAAGGGCACCAATCAACAGGTAAGGGCACGTTTTTGTGTGTCAAACTAAGGTGTCAGATTATGGAAGATTTGTTTGAGGGAACAAGTGGAGCTTCTGTGCAGATTGGAATACTGTCCAGCGTCTATTAGCAAGCCCAGGACACAAAAGCCTTCTTAACTGCTCCTGATGGTATGGAAAAATGAACTCTTAGAGTAAGCCTTGTTACTCACTTTCTCAACACAGGAATAGAAAGCGGCCACCGACAGAGCTAAGCCTTTTCTGTTTCTTGCTTTTTGGCCGCTGAAATGCAGGTGCAGTTCAGCTTAGCTTCTGCAACTCACCACCTCTCATGAGATACCATACCTTTTATGCATTTTTGAAGTTGGCAGAATGAGAATGCACCAGCCTGTCCAATCAAAGTTCTGTGCTAGCAGTAAATGAATTTAGCACCTCTGCAACTGCCCTACCTGCTCCAGAAATTCAAAAGCAGGTTCCAACCAAGTATTTTATTGCAGCTATAATGAAAAGTGCTCATAAACTAGGCTTTGTCCTTGCTGACGTCTGTGGTTGCAATCCAATCCCTTGCCAACATTTCTTATTCATTGAAATGACAGCTGTGTTTAACTGCAAATCAAAATGGCTGCCCCCAGAAAATAAATATGGCAGCCTCCATAAAAATTTCAGTACACGGAACACTGAGCGTGTCACAATGGAACCCTTCAGCATACATGGATGATGACATCACAATGGACCCTTGCTGTTTTCCTCCCTGGCAGCAGCCATGATGCTTCATTCTTCAGTCAGGTGTGGATCCATGCACCTCAACAGGTAAGGGCACCAATCAACAGGTAAGGGCACGTTTTTGTGTGTCAAACGAAGGTGTCAGATTATGGAAGATTTGTTTGAGGGAACAAGTGGCGCTTCTGTGCAGATTGGAATACTGTCCAGCGTCTATTAGCAAGCCCAGGACACAAAAGCCTTCTTAACTGTTCCTGATGGTATGGAAAAATGAACTCTTAGAGTAACCCTTGTTACTCGCTTTCTCAACACAGGAATAGAAAGCGGACACCGACAGAGCTAAGCCTTTTCTGTTTCTTGCTTTTTGGCCGCTGAAATGCAGGTGCAGTTCAGCTTAGCTTCTGCAACTCACCACCTCTCATGAGATACCATACCTTTTATGCATTTTTGGAGTTGGCAGAATGAGAATGCACCAGCCTGTCCAATCAAAGTTCTGTGCTAGCAGTAAATGAATTTAGCACCTCTGCAACTGCCCTACCTGCTCCAGAAATTCAAAAGCAGGTTCCAACCAAGTATTTTATTGCAGCTATAATGAAAAGTGCTCATAAACTAGGCTTTGTCCTTGCTGACGTCTGTGGTTGCAATCCAATCCCTTGCCAACATTTCTTATTCATTGAAATGACAGCTGTGTTTAACTGCAAATCAAAATGGCTGCCCCCAGAAAATAAATATGGCAGCCTCCATAAAAATTTCAGTACACGGAACACTGAGCGTGTCACAATGGAACCCTTCAGCATACATGGATGATGACATCACAATGGACCCTTGCTGTTTTCCTCCCTGGCAGCAGCCATGATGCTTCATTCTTCAGTCAGGTGTGGATCCATGCTTCTCAACAGGTAAGGGCACCAATCAACAGGTAAGGGCACGTTTTTGTGTGTCAAACGAAGGTGTCAGATTATGGAAGATTTGTTTGAGGGAACAAGTGGCGCTTCTGTACAGATTGGAATACTGTCCAGCGTCTATTAGCAAGCCCAGGACACAAAAGCCTTCTTAACTGTTCCTGATGGTATGGAAAAATGAACTCTTAGAGTAACCCTTGTTACTCGCTTTCTCAACATAGGAATAGAAAGCAGACACCGACAGAGCTAAGCCTTTTCTGTTTCTTGCTTTTTGGCCGCTGAAATGCAGGTGCAGTTCAGCTTAGCTTCTGCAACTCACCACCTCTCATGAGATACCATACCTTTTATGCATTTTTGGAGTTGGCAGAATGAGAATGCACCAGCCTGTCCAATCAAAGTTCTGTGCTAGCACTAAATGAATTTAGCACCTCTGCAACTGCCCTACCTGCTCCAGAAATTCAAAAGCAGGTTCCAACCAAGTATTTTATTGCAGCTATAATGAAAAGTGCTCATAAACTAGGCTTTGTCCTTGCTGACGTCTGTGGTTGCAATCCAATCCCTTGCCAACATTTCTTATTCATTGAAATGACAGCTGTGTTTAACTGCAAATCAAAATGGCTGCCCCCAGAAAATAAATATGGCAGCCTCCATAAAAATTTCAGTACACGGAACACTGAGCGTGTCACAATGGAACCCTTCAGCATACATGGATGATGACATCACAATGGACCCTTGCTGTTTTCCTCCCTGGCAGCAGCCATGATGCTTCATTCTTCAGTCAGGTGTGGATCCATGCACCTCAACAGGTAAGGGCACCAATCAACAGGTAAGGGCACGTTTTTGTGTGTCAAACGAAGGTGTCAGATTATGGAAGATTTGTTTGAGGGAACAAGTGGCGCTTCTGTGCAGATTGGAATACTGTCCAGCGTCTATTAGCAAGCCCAGGACACAAAAGCCTTCTTAACTGTTCCTGATGGTATGGAAAAATGAACTCTTAGAGTAACCCTTGTTACTCGCTTTCTCAACACAGTAATAGAAAGCGGACACCGACAGAGCTAAGCCTTTTCTGTTTCTTGCTTTTTGGCCGCTGAAATGCAGGTGCAGTTCAGCTTAGCTTCTGCAACTCACCACCTCTCATGAGATACCATACCTTTTATGCATTTTTGGAGTTGGCAGAATGAGAATGCACCAGCCTGTCCAATCAAAGTTCTGTGCTAGCACTAAATGAATTTAGCACCTCTGCAACTGCCCTACCTGCTCCAGAAATTCAAAAGCAGGTTCCAACCAAGTATTTTATTGCAGCTATAATGAAAAGTGCTCATAAACTAGGCTTTGTCCTTGCTGACGTCTGTGGTTGCAATCCAATCCCTTGCCAACATTTCTTATTCATTGAAATGACAGCTGTGTTTAACTGCAAATCAAAATGGCTGCCCCCAGAAAATAAATATGGCAGCCTCCATAAAAATTTCAGTACACGGAACACTGAGCGTGTCACAATGGAACCCTTCAGCATACATGGATGATGACATCACAATGGACCCTTGCTGTTTTCCTCCCTGGCAGCAGCCATGATGCTTCATTCTTCAGTCAGGTGTGGATCCATGCACCTCAACAGGTAAGGGCACCAATCAACAGGTAAGGGCACGTTTTTGTGTGTCAAACGAAGGTGTCAGATTATGGAAGATTTGTTTGAGGGAACAAGTGGCGCTTCTGTGCAGATTGGAATACTGTCCAGCGTCTATTAGCAAGCCCAGGACACAAAAGCCTTCTTAACTGTTCCTGATGGTATGGAAAAATGAACTCTTAGAGTAACCCTTGTTACTCGCTTTCTCAACACAGGAATAGAAAGCGGCCACCGACAGAGCTAAGCCTTTTCTGTTTCTTGCTTTTTGGCCGCTGAAATGCAGGTGCAGTTCAGCTTAGCTTCTGCAACTCACCACCTCTCATGAGATACCATACCTTTTATGCATTTTTGAAGTTGGCAGAATGAGAATGCACCAGCCTGTCCAATCAAAGTTCTGTGCTAGCAGTAAATGAATTTAGCACCTCTGCAACTGCCCTACCTGCTCCAGAAATTCAAAAGCAGGTTCCAACCAAGTATTTTATTGCAGCTATAATGAAAAGTGCTCATAAACTAGGCTTTGTCCTTGCTGACATCTGTGGTTGCAATCCAATCCCTTGCCAACATTTCTTATTCATTGAAATGACAGCTGTGTTTAACTGCAAATCAAAATGGCTGCCCCCAGAAAATAAATATGGCAGCCTCCATAAAAATTTCAGTACACGGAACACTGAGCGTGTCACAATGGAACCCTTCAGCATACATGGATGATGACATCACAATGGACCCTTGCTGTTTTCCTCCCTGGCAGCAGCCATGATGCTTCATTCTTCAGTCAGGTGTGGATCCATGCACCTCAACAGGTAAGGGCACCAATCAACAGGTAAGGGCACGTTTTTGTGTGTCAAACGAAGGTGTCAGATTATGGAAGATTTGTTTGAGGGAACAAGTGGCGCTTCTGTGCAGATTGGAATACTGTCCAGCGTCTATTAGCAAGCCCAGGACACAAAAGCCTTCTTAACTGTTCCTGATGGTATGGAAAAATGAACTCTTAGAGTAACCCTTGTTACTCGCTTTCTCAACATAGGAATAGAAAGCGGACACCGACAGAGCTAAGCCTTTTCTGTTTCTTGCTTTTTGGCCGCTGAAATGCAGGTGCAGTTCAGCTTAGCTTCTGCAACTCACCACCTCTCATGAGATACCATACCTTTTATGCATTTTTGGAGTTGGCAGAATGAGAATGCACCAGCCTGTCCAATCAAAGTTCTGTGCTAGCACTAAATGAATTTAGCACCTCTGCAACTGCCCTACCTGCTCCAGAAATTCAAAAGCAGGTTCCAACCAAGTATTTTATTGCAGCTATAATGAAAAGTGCTCATAAACTAGGCTTTGTCCTTGCTGACATCTGTGGTTGCAATCCAATCCCTTGCCAACATTTCTTATTCATTGAAATGACAGCTGTGTTTAACTGCAAATCAAAATGGCTGCCCCCAGAAAATAAATATGGCAGCCTCCATAAAAATTTCAGTACACGGAACACTGAGCGTGTCACAATGGAACCCTTCAGCATACATGGATGATGACATCACAATGGACCCTTGCTGTTTTCCTCCCTGGCAGCAGCCATGATGCTTCATTCTTCAGTCAGGTGTGGATCCATGCACCTCAACAGGTAAGGGCACCAATCAACAGGTAAGGGCACGTTTTTGTGTGTCAAACGAAGGTGTCAGATTATGGAAGATTTGTTTGAGGGAACAAGTGGCGCTTCTGTGCAGATTGGAATACTGTCCAGAGTCTATTAGCAAGCCCAGGACACAAAAGCCTTCTTAACTGTTCCTGATGGTATGGAAAAATGAACTCTTAGAGTAACCCTTGTTACTCGCTTTCTCAACACAGTAATAGAAAGAGGACACCGACAGAGCTAAGCCTTTTCTGTTTCTTGCTTTTTGGCCGCTGAAATGCAGGTGCAGTTCAGCTTAGCTTCTGCAACTCACCACCTCTCATGAGATACCATACCTTTTATGCATTTTTGAAGTTGGCAGAATGAGAATGCACCAGCCTGTCCAATCAAAGTTCTGTGCTAGCACTAAATGAATTTAGCACCTCTGCAACTGCCCTACCTGCTCCAGAAATTCAAAAGCAGGTTCCAACCAAGTATTTTATTGCAGCTATAATGAAAAGTGCTCATAAACTAGGCTTTGTCCTTGCTGACGTCTGTGGTTGCAATCCAATCCCTTGCCAACATTTCTTATTCATTGAAATGACAGCTGTGTTTAACTGCAAATCAAAATGGCTGCCCCCAGAAAATAAATATGGCAGCCTCCATAAAAATTTCAGTACACGGAACACTTAGCGTGTCACAATGGAACCCTTCAGCATACATGGATGATGACATCACAATGGACCCTTGCTGTTTTCCTCCCTGGCAGCAGCCATGATGCTTCATTCTTCAGTCAGGTGTGGATCTATGCACCTCAACAGGTAAGGGCACCAATCAACAGGTAAGGGCACGTTTTTGTGTGTCAAACTAAGGTGTCAGATTATGGAAGATTTGTTTGAGGGAACAAGTGGAGCTTCTGTGCAGATTGGAATACTGTCCAGCGTCTATTAGCAAGCCCAGGACACAAAAGCCTTCTTAACTGCTCCTGATGGTATGGAAAAATGAACTCTTAGAGTAAGCCTTGTTACTCACTTTCTCAACACAGGAATAGAAAGCGGCCACCGACAGAGCTAAGCCTTTTCTGTTTCTTGCTTTTTGGCCGCTGAAATGCAGGTGCAGTTCAGCTTAGCTTCTGCAACTCACCACCTCTCATGAGATACCATACCTTTTATGCATTTTTGAAGTTGGCAGAATGAGAATGCACCAGCCTGTCCAATCAAAGTTCTGTGCTAGCACTAAATGAATTTAGCACCTCTGCAACTGCCCTACCTGCTCCAGAAATTCAAAAGCAGGTTCCAACCAAGTATTTTATTGCAGCTATAATGAAAAGTGCTCATAAACTAGGCTTTGTCCTTGCTGACGTCTGTGGTTGCAATCCAATCCCTTGCCAACATTTCTTATTCATTGAAATGACAGCTGTGTTTAACTGCAAATCAAAATGGCTGCCCCCAGAAAATAAATATGGCAGCCTCCATAAAAATTTCAGTACACGGAACACTGAGCGTGTCACAATGGAACCCTTCAGCATACATGGATGATGACATCACAATGGACCCTTGCTGTTTTCCTCCCTGGCAGCAGCCATGATGCTTCATTCTTCAGTCAGGTGTGGATCCATGCACCTCAACAGGTAAGGGCACCAATCAACAGGTAAGGGCACGTTTTTGTGTGTCAAACGAAGGTGTCAGATTATGGAAGATTTGTTTGAGGGAACAAGTGGCGCTTCTGTGCAGATTGGAATACTGTCCAGAGTCTATTAGCAAGCCCAGGACACAAAAGCCTTCTTAACTGTTCCTGATGGTATGGAAAAATGAACTCTTAGAGTAACCCTTGTTACTCGCTTTCTCAACACAGGAATAGAAAGCGGACACCGACAGAGCTAAGCCTTTTCTGTTTCTTGCTTTTTGGCCGCTGAAATGCAGGTGCAGTTCAGCTTAGCTTCTGCAACTCACCACCTCTCATGAGATACCATACCTTTTATGCATTTTTGAAGTTGGCAGAATGAGAATGCACCAGCCTGTCCAATCAAAGTTCTGTGCTAGCACTAAATGAATTTAGCACCTCTGCAACTGCCCTACCTGCTCCAGAAATTCAAAAGCAGGTTCCAACCAAGTATTTTATTGCAGCTATAATGAAAAGTGCTCATAAACTAGGCTTTGTCCTTGCTGACGTCTGTGGTTGCAATCCAATCCCTTGCCAACATTTCTTATTCATTGAAATGACAGCTGTGTTTAACTGCAAATCAAAATGGCTGCCCCCAGAAAATAAATATGGCAGCCTCCATAAAAATTTCAGTACACGGAACACTGAGCGTGTCACAATGGAACCCTTCAGCATACATGGATGATGACATCACAATGGACCCTTGCTGTTTTCCTCCCTGGCAGCAGCCATGATGCTTCATTCTTCAGTCAGGTGTGGATCCATGCACCTCAACAGGTAAGGGCACCAATCAACAGGTAAGGGCACGTTTTTGTGTGTCAAACGAAGGTGTCAGATTATGGAAGATTTGTTTGAGGGAACAAGTGGCGCTTCTGTGCAGATTGGAATACTGTCCAGAGTCTATTAGCAAGCCCAGGACACAAAAGCCTTCTTAACTGTTCCTGATGGTATGGAAAATGAACTCTTAGAGTAACCCTTGTTACTCGCTTTCTCAACATAGGAATAGAAAGCGGACACCGACAGAGCTAAGCCTTTTCTGTTTCTTGCTTTTTGGCCGCTGAAATGCAGGTGCAGTTCAGCTTAGCTTCTGCAACTCACCACCTCTCATGAGATACCATACCTTTTATGCATTTTTGGAGTTGGCAGAATGAGAATGCACCAGCCTGTCCAATCAAAGTTCTGTGCTAGCACTAAATGAATTTAGCACCTCTGCAACTGCCCTACCTGCTCCAGAAATTCAAAAGCAGGTTCCAACCAAGTATTTTATTGCAGCTATAATGAAAAGTGCTCATAAACTAGGCTTTGTCCTTGCTGACGTCTGTGGTTGCAATCCAATCCCTTGCCAACATTTCTTATTCATTGAAATGACAGCTGTGTTTAACTGCAAATCAAAATGGCTGCCCCCAGAAAATAAATATGGCAGCCTCCATAAAAATTTCAGTACACGGAACACTGAGCGTGTCACAATGGAACCCTTCAGCATACATGGATGATGACATCACAATGGACCCTTGCTGTTTTCCTCCCTGGCAGCAGCCATGATGCTTCATTCTTCAGTCAGGTGTGGATCCATGCACCTCAACAGGTAAGGGCACCAATCAACAGGTAAGGGCACGTTTTTGTGTGTCAAACGAAGGTGTCAGATTATGGAAGATTTGTTTGAGGGAACAAGTGGCGCTTCTGTGCAGATTGGAATACTGTCCAGCGTCTATTAGCAAGCCCAGGACACAAAAGCCTTCTTAACTGTTCCTGATGGTATGGAAAAATGAACTCTTAGAGTAACCCTTGTTACTCGCTTTCTCAACATAGGAATAGAAAGCAGACACCGACAGAGCTAAGCCTTTTCTGTTTCTTGCTTTTTGGCCGCTGAAATGCAGGTGCAGTTCAGCTTAGCTTCTGCAACTCACCACCTCGCATGAGATACCATACCTTTTATGCATTTTTGGAGTTGGCAGAATGAGAATGCACCAGCCTGTCCAATCAAAGTTCTGTGCTAGCAGTAAATGAATTTAGCACCTCTGCAACTGCCCTACCTGCTCCAGAAATTCAAAAGCAGGTTCCAACCAAGTATTTTATTGCAGCTATAATGAAAAGTGCTCATAAACTAGGCTTTGTCCTTGCTGACGTCTGTGGTTGCAATCCAATCCCTTGCCAACATTTCTTATTCATTGAAATGACAGCTGTGTTTAACTGCAAATCAAAATGGCTGCCCCCAGAAAATAAATATGGCAGCCTCCATAAAAATTTCAGTACACGGAACACTGAGCGTGTCACAATGGAACCCTTCAGCATACATGGATGATGACATCACAATGGACCCTTGCTGTTTTCCTCCCTGGCAGCAGCCATGATGCTTCATTCTTCAGTCAGGTGTGGATCCATGCACCTCAACAGGTAAGGGCACCAATCAACAGGTAAGGGCACGTTTTTGTGTGTCAAACGAAGGTGTCAGATTATGGAAGATTTGTTTGAGGGAACAAGTGGCGCTTCTGTGCAGATTGGAATACTGTCCAGAGTCTATTAGCAAGCCCAGGACACAAAAGCCTTCTTAACTGTTCCTGATGGTATGGAAAAATGAACTCTTAGAGTAACCCTTGTTACTCGCTTTCTCAACACAGTAATAGAAAGAGGACACCGACAGAGCTAAGCCTTTTCTGTTTCTTGCTTTTTGGCCGCTGAAATGCAGGTGCAGTTCAGCTTAGCTTCTGCAACTCACCACCTCTCATGAGATACCATACCTTTTATGCATTTTTGGAGTTGGCAGAATGAGAATGCACCAGCCTGTCCAATCAAAGTTCTGTGCTAGCACTAAATGAATTTAGCACTTCTGCAACTGCCCTACCTGCTCCAGAAATTCAAAAGCAGGTTCCAACCAAGTATTTTATTGAAGCTATAATGAAAAGTGCTCATAAACTAGGCTTTGTCCTTGCTGACGTCTGTGGTTGCAATCTAATCCCTTGCCAACATTTCTTATTCATTGAAATGACAGCTGTGTTTAACTGCAAATCAAAATGGCTGCCCCCAGAAAATAAATATGGCAGCCTCCATAAAAATTTCAGTACACGGAACACTTAGCGTGTCACAATGGAACCCTTCAGCATACATGGATGATGACATCACAATGGACCCTTGCTGTTTTCCTCCCTGGCAGCAGCCATGATGCTTCATTCTTCAGTCAGGTGTGGATCTATGCACCAAAACAGGTAAGGGCACCAATCAACAGGTAAGGGCACGTTTTTGTGTGTCAAACTAAGGTGTCAGATTATGGAAGATTTGTTTGAGGGAACAAGTGGCGCTTCTGTGCAGATTGGAATACTGTCCAGCGTCTATTAGCAAGCCCAGGACACAAAAGCCTTCTTAACTGCTCCGGATGGAATGGAAAAATGAACTCTTAGAGTAAGCCTTGTTACTCACTTTCTCAACACAGGAATAGAAAGCGGCCACCGACAGAGCTAAGCCTTTTCTGTTTCTTGCTTTTTGGCCGCTGAAATGCAGGTGCAGTTCAGCTTAGCTTCTGCAACTCACCACCTCGCATGAGATACCATACCTTTTATGCATTTTTGGAGTTGGCAGAATGAGAATGCACCAGCCTGTCCAATCAAAGTTCTGTGCTAGCACTAAATGAATTTAGCACCTCTGCAACTGCCCTACCTGCTCCAGAAATTCAAAAGCAGGTTCCAACCAAGTATTTTATTGCAGCTATAATGAAAAGTGCTCATAAACTAGGCTTTGTCCTTGCTGACGTCTGTGGTTGCAATCCAATCCCTTGCCAACATTTCTTATTCATTGAAATGACAGCTGTGTTTAACTGCAAATCAAAATGGCTGCCCCCAGAAAATAAATATGGCAGCCTCCATAAAAATTTCAGTACACGGAACACTTAGCGTGTCACAATGGAACCCTTCAGCATACATGGATGATGACATCACAATGGACCCTTGCTGTTTTCCTCCCTGGCAGCAGCCATGATGCTTCATTCTTCAGTCAGGTGTGGATCTATGCACCTCAACAGGTAAGGGCACCAATCAACAGGTAAGGGCACGTTTTTGTGTGTCAAACTAAGGTGTCAGATTATGGAAGATTTGTTTGAGGGAACAAGTGGAGCTTCTGTGCAGATTGGAATACTGTCCAGCGTCTATTAGCAAGCCCAGGACACAAAAGCCTTCTAACCTGTTCCTGATGGTATGGAAAAATGAACTCTTAGAGTAACCCTTGTTACTCGCTTTCTCAACATAGGAATAGAAAGCAGACACCGACAGAGCTAAGCCTTTTCTGTTTCTTGCTTTTTGGCCGCTGAAATGCAGGTGCAGTTCAGCTTAGCTTCTGCAACTCACCACCTCGCATGAGATACCATAATTTTATGCATTTTTGGAGTTGGCAGAATGAGAATGCACCAGCCTGTCCAATCAAAGTTCTGTGCTAGCAGTAAATGAATTTAGCAGCTCTGCAACTGCCCTACCTGCTCCAGAAATTCAAAAGCAGGTTCCAACCAAGTATTTTATTGCAGCTATAATGAAAAGTGCTCATAAACTAGGCTTTGTCCTTGCTGACATCTGTGGTTGCAATCCAATCCCTTGCCAACATTTCTTATTCATTGAAATGACAGCTGTGTTTAACTGCAAATCAAAATGGCTGCCCCCAGAAAATAAATATGGCAGCCTCCATAAAAATTTCAGTACACGGAACACTGAGCGTGTCACAATGGAACCCTTCAGCATACATGGATGATGACATCACAATGGACCCTTGCTGTTTTCCTCCCTGGCAGCAGCCATGATGCTTCATTCTTCAGTCAGGTGTGGATCCATGCACCTCAACAGGTAAGGGCACCAATCAACAGGTAAGGGCACGTTTTTGTGTGTCAAACGAAGGTGTCAGATTATGGAAGATTTGTTTGAGGGAACAAGTGGCGCTTCTGTGCAGATTGGAATACTGTCCAGAGTCTATTAGCAAGCCCAGGACACAAAAGCCTTCTTAACTGTTCCTGATGGTATGGAAAAATGAACTCTTAGAGTAACCCTTGTTACTCGCTTTCTCAACACAGTAATAGAAAGAGGACACCGACAGAGCTAAGCCTTTTCTGTTTCTTGCTTTTTGGCCGCTGAAATGCAGGTGCAGTTCAGCTTAGCTTCTGCAACTCACCACCTCTCATGAGATACCATACCTTTTATGCATTTTTGAAGTTGGCAGAATGAGAATGCACCAGCCTGTCCAATCAAAGTTCTGTGCTAGCACTAAATGAATTTAGCACCTCTGCAACTGCCCTACCTGCTCCAGAAATTCAAAAGCAGGTTCCAACCAAGTATTTTATTGCAGCTATAATGAAAAGTGCTCATAAACTAGGCTTTGTCCTTGCTGACGTCTGTGGTTGCAATCCAATCCCTTGCCAACATTTCTTATTCATTGAAATGACAGCTGTGTTTAACTGCAAATCAAAATGGCTGCCCCCAGAAAATAAATATGGCAGCCTCCATAAAAATTTCAGTACACGGAACACTGAGCGTGTCACAATGGAACCCTTCAGCATACATGGATGATGACATCACAATGGACCCTTGCTGTTTTCCTCCCTGGCAGCAGCCATGATGCTTCATTCTTCAGTCAGGTGTGGATCCATGCACCTCAACAGGTAAGGGCACCAATCAACAGGTAAGGGCACGTTTTTGTGTGTCAAACGAAGGTGTCAGATTATGGAAGATTTGTTTGAGGGAACAAGTGGCGCTTCTGTGCAGATTGGAATACTGTCCAGAGTCTATTAGCAAGCCCAGGACACAAAAGCCTTCTTAACTGTTCCTGATGGTATGGAAAAATGAACTCTTAGAGTAACCCTTGTTACTCGCTTTCTCAACACAGGAATAGAAAGCGGACACCGACAGAGCTAAGCCTTTTCTGTTTCTTGCTTTTTGGCCGCTGAAATGCAGGTGCAGTTCAGCTTAGCTTCTGCAACTCACCACCTCTCATGAGATACCATACCTTTTATGCATTTTTGGAGTTGGCAGAATGAGAATGCACCAGCCTGTCCAATCAAAGTTCTGTGCTAGCACTAAATGAATTTAGCACCTCTGCAACTGCCCTACCTGCTCCAGAAATTCAAAAGCAGGTTCCAACCAAGTATTTTATTGCAGCTATAATGAAAAGTGCTCATAAACTAGGCTTTGTCCTTGCTGACGTCTGTGGTTGCAATCCAATCCCTTGCCAACATTTCTTATTCATTGAAATGACAGCTGTGTTTAACTGCAAATCAAAATGGCTGCCCCCAGAAAATAAATATGGCAGCCTCCATAAAAATTTCAGTACACGGAACACTGAGCGTGTCACAATGGAACCCTTCAGCATACATGGATGATGACATCACAATGGACCCTTGCTGTTTTCCTCCCTGGCAGCAGCCATGATGCTTCATTCTTCAGTCAGGTGTGGATCCATGCACCTCAACAGGTAAGGGCACCAATCAACAGGTAAGGGCACGTTTTTGTGTGTCAAACGAAGGTGTCAGATTATGGAAGATTTGTTTGAGGGAACAAGTGGCGCTTCTGTGCAGATTGGAATACTGTCCAGCGTCTATTAGCAAGCCCAGGACACAAAAGCCTTCTTAACTGTTCCTGATGGTATGGAAAAATGAACTCTTAGAGTAACCCTTGTTACTCGCTTTCTCAACATAGGAATAGAAAGCAGACACCGACAGAGCTAAGCCTTTTCTGTTTCTTGCTTTTTGGCCGCTGAAATGCAGGTGCAGTTCAGCTTAGCTTCTGCAACTCACCACCTCTCATGAGATACCATACCTTTTATGCATTTTTGGAGTTGGCAGAATGAGAATGCACCAGCCTGTCCAATCAAAGTTCTGTGCTAGCACTAAATGAATTTAGCACCTCTGCAACTGCCCTACCTGCTCCAGAAATTCAAAAGCAGGTTCCAACCAAGTATTTTATTGCAGCTATAATGAAAAGTGCTCATAAACTAGGCTTTGTCCTTGCTGACATCTGTGGTTGCAATCCAATCCCTTGCCAACATTTCTTATTCATTGAAATGACAGCTGTGTTTAACTGCAAATCAAAATGGCTGCCCCCAGAAAATAAATATGGCAGCCTCCATAAAAATTTCAGTACACGGAACACTGAGCGTGTCACAATGGAACCCTTCAGCATACATGGATGATGACATCACAATGGACCCTTGCTGTTTTCCTCCCTGGCAGCAGCCATGATGCTTCATTCTTCAGTCAGGTGTGGATCCATGCACCTCAACAGGTAAGGGCACCAATCAACAGGTAAGGGCACGTTTTTGTGTGTCAAACGAAGGTGTCAGATTATGGAAGATTTGTTTGAGGGAACAAGTGGCGCTTCTGTGCAGATTGGAATACTGTCCAGAGTCTATTAGCAAGCCCAGGACACAAAAGCCTTCTTAACTGTTCCTGATGGTATGGAAAAATGAACTCTTAGAGTAACCCTTGTTACTCGCTTTCTCAACACAGTAATAGAAAGAGGACACCGACAGAGCTAAGCCTTTTCTGTTTCTTGCTTTTTGGCCGCTGAAATGCAGGTGCAGTTCAGCTTAGCTTCTGCAACTCACCACCTCTCATGAGATACCATACCTTTTATGCATTTTTGGAGTTGGCAGAATGAGAATGCACCAGCCTGTCCAATCAAAGTTCTGTGCTAGCACTAAATGAATTTAGCACTTCTGCAACTGCCCTACCTGCTCCAGAAATTCAAAAGCAGGTTCCAACCAAGTATTTTATTGCAGCTATAATGAAAAGTGCTCATAAACTAGGCTTTGTCCTTGCTGACGTCTGTGGTTGCAATCCAATCCCTTGCCAACATTTCTTATTCATTGAAATGACAGCTGTGTTTAACTGCAAATCAAAATGGCTGCCCCCAGAAAATAAATATGGCAGCCTCCATAAAAATTTCAGTACACGGAACACTGAGCGTGTCACAATGGAACCCTTCAGCATACATGGATGATGACATCACAATGGACCCTTGCTGTTTTCCTCCCTGGCAGCAGCCATGATGCTTCATTCTTCAGTCAGGTGTGGATCTATGCACCTCAACAGGTAAGGGCACCAATCAACAGGTAAGGGCACGTTTTTGTGTGTCAAACTAAGGTGTCAGATTATGGAAGATTTGTTTGAGGGAACAAGTGGCGCTTCTGTGCAGATTGGAATACTGTCCAGCGTCTATTAGCAAGCCCAGGACACAAAAGCCTTCTTAACTGCTCCTGATGGTATGGAAAAATGAACTCTTAGAGTAAGCCTTGTTACTCACTTTCTCAACACAGGAATAGAAAGCGGCCACCGACAGAGCTAAGCCTTTTCTGTTTCTTGCTTTTTGGCCGCTGAAATGCAGGTGCAGTTCAGCTTAGCTTCTGCAACTCACCACCTCGCATGAGATACCATACCTTTTATGCATTTTTGGAGTTGGCAGAATGAGAATGCACCAGCCTGTCCAATCAAAGTTCTGTGCTAGCACTAAATGAATTTAGCACCTCTGCAACTGCCCTACCTGCTCCAGAAATTCAAAAGCAGGTTCCAACCAAGTATTTTATTGCAGCTATAATGAAAAGTGCTCATAAACTAGGCTTTGTCCTTGCTGACGTCTGTGGTTGCAATCCAATCCCTTGCCAACATTTCTTATTCATTGAAATGACAGCTGTGTTTAACTGCAAATCAAAATGGCTGCCCCCAGAAAATAAATATGGCAGCCTCCATAAAAATTTCAGTACACGGAACACTGAGCGTGTCACAATGGAACCCTTCAGCATACATGGATGATGACATCACAATGGACCCTTGCTGTTTTCCTCCCTGGCAGCAGCCATGATGCTTCATTCTTCAGTCAGGTGTGGATCCATGCACCTCAACAGGTAAGGGCACCAATCAACAGGTAAGGGCACGTTTTTGTGTGTCAAACGAAGGTGTCAGATTATGGAAGATTTGTTTGAGGGAACAAGTGGCGCTTCTGTGCAGATTGGAATACTGTCCAGCGTCTATTAGCAAGCCCAGGACACAAAAGCCTTCTTAACTGTTCCTGATGGTATGGAAAAATGAACTCTTAGAGTAACCCTTGTTACTCGCTTTCTCAACACAGGAATAGAAAGCGGACACCGACAGAGCTAAGCCTTTTCTGTTTCTTGCTTTTTGGCCGCTGAAATGCAGGTGCAGTTCAGCTTAGCTTCTGCAACTCACCACCTCTCATGAGATACCATACCTTTTATGCATTTTTGGAGTTGGCAGAATGAGAATGCACCAGCCTGTCCAATCAAAGTTCTGTGCTAGCACTAAATGAATTTAGCACCTCTGCAACTGCCCTACCTGCTCCAGAAATTCAAAAGCAGGTTCCAACCAAGTATTTTATTGCAGCTATAATGAAAAGTGCTCATAAACTAGGCTTTGTCCTTGCTGACGTCTGTGGTTGCAATCCAATCCCTTGCCAACATTTCTTATTCATTGAAATGACAGCTGTGTTTAACTGCAAATCAAAATGGCTGCCCCCAGAAAATAAATATGGCAGCCTCCATAAAAATTTCAGTACACGGAACACTGAGCGTGTCACAATGGAACCCTTCAGCATACATGGATGATGACATCACAATGGACCCTTGCTGTTTTCCTCCCTGGCAGCAGCCATGATGCTTCATTCTTCAGTCAGGTGTGGATCCATGCACCTCAACAGGTAAGGGCACCAATCAACAGGTAAGGGCACGTTTTTGTGTGTCAAACGAAGGTGTCAGATTATGGAAGATTTGTTTGAGGGAACAAGTGGCGCTTCTGTGCAGATTGGAATACTGTCCAGAGTCTATTAGCAAGCCCAGGACACAAAAGCCTTCTTAACTGTTCCTGATGGTATGGAAAAATGAACTCTTAGAGTAACCCTTGTTACTCGCTTTCTCAACACAGTAATAGAAAGAGGACACCGACAGAGCTAAGCCTTTTCTGTTTCTTGCTTTTTGGCCGCTGAAATGCAGGTGCAGTTCAGCTTAGCTTCTGCAACTCACCACCTCTCATGAGATACCATACCTTTTATGCATTTTTGGAGTTGGCAGAATGAGAATGCACCAGCCTGTCCAATCAAAGTTCTGTGCTAGCACTAAATGAATTTAGCACCTCTGCAACTGCCCTACCTGCTCCAGAAATTCAAAAGCAGGTTCCAACCAAGTATTTTATTGCAGCTATAATGAAAAGTGCTCATAAACTAGGCTTTGTCCTTGCTGACGTCTGTGGTTGCAATCCAATCCCTTGCCAACATTTCTTATTCATTGAAATGACAGCTGTGTTTAACTGCAAATCAAAATGGCTGCCCCCAGAAAATAAATATGGCAGCCTCCATAAAAATTTCAGTACACGGAACACTTAGCGTGTCACAATGGAACCCTTCAGCATACATGGATGATGACATCACAATGGACCCTTGCTGTTTTCCTCCCTGGCAGCAGCCATGATGCTTCATTCTTCAGTCAGGTGTGGATCTATGCACCTCAACAGGTAAGGGCACCAATCAACAGGTAAGGGCACGTTTTTGTGTGTCAAACTAAGGTGTCAGATTATGGAAGATTTGTTTGAGGGAACAAGTGGAGCTTCTGTGCAGATTGGAATACTGTCCAGCGTCTATTAGCAAGCCCAGGACACAAAAGCCTTCTTAACTGCTCCTGATGGTATGGAAAAATGAACTCTTAGAGTAAGCCTTGTTACTCACTTTCTCAACACAGGAATAGAAAGCGGCCACCGACAGAGCTAAGCCTTTTCTGTTTCTTGCTTTTTGGCCGCTGAAATGCAGGTGCAGTTCAGCTTAGCTTCTGCAACTCACCACCTCGCATGAGATACCATACCTTTTATGCATTTTTGAAGTTGGCAGAATGAGAATGCACCAGCCTGTCCAATCAAAGTTCTGTGCTAGCACTAAATGAATTTAGCACCTCTGCAACTGCCCTACCTGCTCCAGAAATTCAAAAGCAGGTTCCAACCAAGTATTTTATTGCAGCTATAATGAAAAGTGCTCATAAACTAGGCTTTGTCCTTGCTGACGTCTGTGGTTGCAATCCAATCCCTTGCCAACATTTCTTATTCATTGAAATGACAGCTGTGTTTAACTGCAAATCAAAATGGCTGCCCCCAGAAAATAAATATGGCAGCCTCCATAAAAATTTCAGTACACGGAACACTGAGCGTGTCACAATGGAACCCTTCAGCATACATGGATGATGACATCACAATGGACCCTTGCTGTTTTCCTCCCTGGCAGCAGCCATGATGCTTCATTCTTCAGTCAGGTGTGGATCCATGCACCTCAACAGGTAAGGGCACCAATCAACAGGTAAGGGCACGTTTTTGTGTGTCAAACGAAGGTGTCAGATTATGGAAGATTTGTTTGAGGGAACAAGTGGCGCTTCTGTGCAGATTGGAATACTGTCCAGAGTCTATTAGCAAGCCCAGGACACAAAAGCCTTCTTAACTGTTCCTGATGGTATGGAAAAATGAACTCTTAGAGTAACCCTTGTTACTCGCTTTCTCAACACAGGAATAGAAAGCGGACACCGACAGAGCTAAGCCTTTTCTGTTTCTTGCTTTTTGGCCGCTGAAATGCAGGTGCAGTTCAGCTTAGCTTCTGCAACTCACCACCTCTCATGAGATACCATACCTTTTATGCATTTTTGGAGTTGGCAGAATGAGAATGCACCAGCCTGTCCAATCAAAGTTCTGTGCTAGCACTAAATGAATTTAGCACCTCTGCAACTGCCCTACCTGCTCCAGAAATTCAAAAGCAGGTTCCAACCAAGTATTTTATTGCAGCTATAATGAAAAGTGCTCATAAACTAGGCTTTGTCCTTGCTGACGTCTGTGGTTGCAATCCAATCCCTTGCCAACATTTCTTATTCATTGAAATGACAGCTGTGTTTAACTGCAAATCAAAATGGCTGCCCCCAGAAAATAAATATGGCAGCCTCCATAAAAATTTCAGTACACGGAACACTGAGCGTGTCACAATGGAACCCTTCAGCATACATGGATGATGACATCACAATGGACCCTTGCTGTTTTCCTCCCTGGCAGCAGCCATGATGCTTCATTCTTCAGTCAGGTGTGGATCCATGCACCTCAACAGGTAAGGGCACCAATCAACAGGTAAGGGCACGTTTTTGTGTGTCAAACGAAGGTGTCAGATTATGGAAGATTTGTTTGAGGGAACAAGTGGCGCTTCTGTGCAGATTGGAATACTGTCCAGCGTCTATTAGCAAGCCCAGGACACAAAAGCCTTCTTAACTGTTCCTGATGGTATGGAAAAATGAACTCTTAGAGTAACCCTTGTTACTCGCTTTCTCAACACAGGAATAGAAAGCGGACACCGACAGAGCTAAGCCTTTTCTGTTTCTTGCTTTTTGGCCGCTGAAATGCAGGTGCAGTTCAGCTTAGCTTCTGCAACTCACCACCTCTCATGAGATACCATACCTTTTATGCATTTTTGGAGTTGGCAGAATGAGAATGCACCAGCCTGTCCAATCAAAGTTCTGTGCTAGCACTAAATGAATTTAGCACCTCTGCAACTGCCCTACCTGCTCCAGAAATTCAAAAGCAGGTTCCAACCAAGTATTTTATTGCAGCTATAATGAAAAGTGCTCATAAACTAGGCTTTGTCCTTGCTGACGTCTGTGGTTGCAATCCAATCCCTTGCCAACATTTCTTATTCATTGAAATGACAGCTGTGTTTAACTGCAAATCAAAATGGCTGCCCCCAGAAAATAAATATGGCAGCCTCCATAAAAATTTCAGTACACGGAACACTGAGCGTGTCACAATGGAACCCTTCAGCATACATGGATGATGACATCACAATGGACCCTTGCTGTTTTCCTCCCTGGCAGCAGCCATGATGCTTCATTCTTCAGTCAGGTGTGGATCCATGCACCTCAACAGGTAAGGGCACCAATCAACAGGTAAGGGCACGTTTTTGTGTGTCAAACGAAGGTGTCAGATTATGGAAGATTTGTTTGAGGGAACAAGTGGCGCTTCTGTGCAGATTGGAATACTGTCCAGAGTCTATTAGCAAGCCCAGGACACAAAAGCCTTCTTAACTGTTCCTGATGGTATGGAAAAATGAACTCTTAGAGTAACCCTTGTTACTCGCTTTCTCAACACAGTAATAGAAAGAGGACACCGACAGAGCTAAGCCTTTTCTGTTTCTTGCTTTTTGGCCGCTGAAATGCAGGTGCAGTTCAGCTTAGCTTCTGCAACTCACCACCTCTCATGAGATACCATACCTTTTATGCATTTTTGGAGTTGGCAGAATGAGAATGCACCAGCCTGTCCAATCAAAGTTCTGTGCTAGCACTAAATGAATTTAGCACTTCTGCAACTGCCCTACCTGCTCCAGAAATTCAAAAGCAGGTTCCAACCAAGTATTTTATTGCAGCTATAATGAAAAGTGCTCATAAACTAGGCTTTGTCCTTGCTGACGTCTGTGGTTGCAATCCAATCCCTTGCCAACATTTCTTATTCATTGAAATGACAGCTGTGTTTAACTGCAAATCAAAATGGCTGCCCCCAGAAAATAAATATGGCAGCCTCCATAAAAATTTCAGTACACGGAACACTTAGCGTGTCACAATGGAACCCTTCAGCATACATGGATGATGACATCACAATGGACCCTTGCTGTTTTCCTCCCTGGCAGCAGCCATGATGCTTCATTCTTCAGTCAGGTGTGGATCTATGCACCTCAACAGGTAAGGGCACCAATCAACAGGTAAGGGCACGTTTTTGTGTGTCAAACTAAGGTGTCAGATTATGGAAGATTTGTTTGAGGGAACAAGTGGCGCTTCTGTGCAGATTGGAATACTGTCCAGCGTCTATTAGCAAGCCCAGGACACAAAAGCCTTCTTAACTGCTCCTGATGGTATGGAAAAATGAACTCTTAGAGTAAGCCTTGTTACTCACTTTCTCAACACAGGAATAGAAAGCGGCCACCGACAGAGCTAAGCCTTTTCTGTTTCTTGCTTTTTGGCCGCTGAAATGCAGGTGCAGTTCAGCTTAGCTTCTGCAACTCACCACCTCGCATGAGATACCATACCTTTTATGCATTTTTGGAGTTGGCAGAATGAGAATGCACCAGCCTGTCCAATCAAAGTTCTGTGCTAGCACTAAATGAATTTAGCACCTCTGCAACTGCCCTACCTGCTCCAGAAATTCAAAAGCAGGTTCCAACCAAGTATTTTATTGCAGCTATAATGAAAAGTGCTCATAAACTAGGCTTTGTCCTTGCTGACGTCTGTGGTTGCAATCCAATCCCTTGCCAACATTTCTTATTCATTGAAATGACAGCTGTGTTTAACTGCAAATCAAAATGGCTGCCCCCAGAAAATAAATATGGCAGCCTCCATAAAAATTTCAGTACACGGAACACTGAGCGTGTCACAATGGAACCCTTCAGCATACATGGATGATGACATCACAATGGACCCTTGCTGTTTTCCTCCCTGGCAGCAGCCATGATGCTTCATTCTTCAGTCAGGTGTGGATCTATGCACCTCAACAGGTAAGGGCACCAATCAACAGGTAAGGGCACGTTTTTGTGTGTCAAACTAAGGTGTCAGATTATGGAAGATTTGTTTGAGGGAACAAGTGGCGCTTCTGTGCAGATTGGAATACTGTCCAGCGTCTATTAGCAAGCCCAGGACACAAAAGCCTTCTTAACTGCTCCTGATGGTATGGAAAAATGAACTCTTAGAGTAAGCCTTGTTACTCACTTTCTCAACACAGGAATAGAAAGCGGCCACCGACAGAGCTAAGCCTTTTCTGTTTCTTGCTTTTTGGCCGCTGAAATGCAGGTGCAGTTCAGCTTAGCTTCTGCAACTCACCACCTCTCATGAGATACCATACCTTTTATGCATTTTTGAAGTTGGCAGAATGAGAATGCACCAGCCTGTCCAATCAAAGTTCTGTGCTAGCACTAAATGAATTTAGCACCTCTGCAACTGCCCTACCTGCTCCAGAAATTCAAAAGCAGGTTCCAACCAAGTATTTTATTGCAGCTATAATGAAAAGTGCTCATAAACTAGGCTTTGTCCTTGCTGACGTCTGTGGTTGCAATCCAATCCCTTGCCAACATTTCTTATTCATTGAAATGACAGCTGTGTTTAACTGCAAATCAAAATGGCTGCCCCCAGAAAATAAATATGGCAGCCTCCATAAAAATTTCAGTACACGGAACACTGAGCGTGTCACAATGGAACCCTTCAGCATACATGGATGATGACATCACAATGGACCCTTGCTGTTTTCCTCCCTGGCAGCAGCCATGATGCTTCATTCTTCAGTCAGGTGTGGATCCATGCACCTCAACAGGTAAGGGCACCAATCAACAGGTAAGGGCACGTTTTTGTGTGTCAAACGAAGGTGTCAGATTATGGAAGATTTGTTTGAGGGAACAAGTGGCGCTTCTGTGCAGATTGGAATACTGTCCAGCGTCTATTAGCAAGCCCAGGACACAAAAGCCTTCTTAACTGTTCCTGATGGTATGGAAAAATGAACTCTTAGAGTAACCCTTGTTACTCGCTTTCTCAACACAGGAATAGAAAGCAGACACCGACAGAGCTAAGCCTTTTCTGTTTCTTGCTTTTTGGCCGCTGAAATGCAGGTGCAGTTCAGCTTAGCTTCTGCAACTCACCACCTCTCATGAGATACCATACCTTTTATGCATTTTTGGAGTTGGCAGAATGAGAATGCACCAGCCTGTCCAATCAAAGTTCTGTGCTAGCACTAAATGAATTTAGCACCTCTGCAACTGCCCTACCTGCTCCAGAAATTCAAAAGCAGGTTCCAACCAAGTATTTTATTGCAGCTATAATGAAAAGTGCTCATAAACTAGGCTTTGTCCTTGCTGACGTCTGTGGTTGCAATCCAATCCCTTGCCAACATTTCTTATTCATTGAAATGACAGCTGTGTTTAACTGCAAATCAAAATGGCTGCCCCCAGAAAATAAATATGGCAGCCTCCATAAAAATTTCAGTACACGGAACACTGAGCGTGTCACAATGGAACCCTTCAGCATACATGGATGATGACATCACAATGGACCCTTGCTGTTTTCCTCCCTGGCAGCAGCCATGATGCTTCATTCTTCAGTCAGGTGTGGATCCATGCACCTCAACAGGTAAGGGCACCAATCAACAGGTAAGGGCACGTTTTTGTGTGTCAAACGAAGGTGTCAGATTATGGAAGATTTGTTTGAGGGAACAAGTGGCGCTTCTGTGCAGATTGGAATACTGTCCAGAGTCTATTAGCAAGCCCAGGACACAAAAGCCTTCTTAACTGTTCCTGATGGTATGGAAAAATGAACTCTTAGAGTAACCCTTGTTACTCGCTTTCTCAACACAGTAATAGAAAGAGGACACCGACAGAGCTAAGCCTTTTCTGTTTCTTGCTTTTTGGCCGCTGAAATGCAGGTGCAGTTCAGCTTAGCTTCTGCAACTCACCACCTCTCATGAGATACCATACCTTTTATGCATTTTTGGAGTTGGCAGAATGAGAATGCACCAGCCTGTCCAATCAAAGTTCTGTGCTAGCACTAAATGAATTTAGCACCTCTGCAACTGCCCTACCTGCTCCAGAAATTCAAAAGCAGGTTCCAACCAAGTATTTTATTGCAGCTATAATGAAAAGTGCTCATAAACTAGGCTTTGTCCTTGCTGACGTCTGTGGTTGCAATCCAATCCCTTGCCAACATTTCTTATTCATTGAAATGACAGCTGTGTTTAACTGCAAATCAAAATGGCTGCCCCCAGAAAATAAATATGGCAGCCTCCATAAAAATTTCAGTACACGGAACACTTAGCGTGTCACAATGGAACCCTTCAGCATACATGGATGATGACATCACAATGGACCCTTGCTGTTTTCCTCCCTGGCAGCAGCCATGATGCTTCATTCTTCAGTCAGGTGTGGATCTATGCACCTCAACAGGTAAGGGCACCAATCAACAGGTAAGGGCACGTTTTTGTGTGTCAAACTAAGGTGTCAGATTATGGAAGATTTGTTTGAGGGAACAAGTGGAGCTTCTGTGCAGATTGGAATACTGTCCAGCGTCTATTAGCAAGCCCAGGACACAAAAGCCTTCTTAACTGCTCCTGATGGTATGGAAAAATGAACTCTTAGAGTAAGCCTTGTTACTCACTTTCTCAACACAGGAATAGAAAGCGGCCACCGACAGAGCTAAGCCTTTTCTGTTTCTTGCTTTTTGGCCGCTGAAATGCAGGTGCAGTTCAGCTTAGCTTCTGCAACTCACCACCTCTCATGAGATACCATACCTTTTATGCATTTTTGAAGTTGGCAGAATGAGAATGCACCAGCCTGTCCAATCAAAGTTCTGTGCTAGCACTAAATGAATTTAGCACCTCTGCAACTGCCCTACCTGCTCCAGAAATTCAAAAGCAGGTTCCAACCAAGTATTTTATTGCAGCTATAATGAAAAGTGCTCATAAACTAGGCTTTGTCCTTGCTGACGTCTGTGGTTGCAATCCAATCCCTTGCCAACATTTCTTATTCATTGAAATGACAGCTGTGTTTAACTGCAAATCAAAATGGCTGCCCCCAGAAAATAAATATGGCAGCCTCCATAAAAATTTCAGTACACGGAACACTGAGCGTGTCACAATGGAACCCTTCAGCATACATGGATGATGACATCACAATGGACCCTTGCTGTTTTCCTCCCTGGCAGCAGCCATGATGCTTCATTCTTCAGTCAGGTGTGGATCCATGCACCTCAACAGGTAAGGGCACCAATCAACAGGTAAGGGCACGTTTTTGTGTGTCAAACGAAGGTGTCAGATTATGGAAGATTTGTTTGAGGGAACAAGTGGCGCTTCTGTGCAGATTGGAATACTGTCCAGAGTCTATTAGCAAGCCCAGGACACAAAAGCCTTCTTAACTGTTCCTGATGGTATGGAAAAATGAACTCTTAGAGTAACCCTTGTTACTCGCTTTCTCAACACAGGAATAGAAAGCGGACACCGACAGAGCTAAGCCTTTTCTGTTTCTTGCTTTTTGGCCGCTGAAATGCAGGTGCAGTTCAGCTTAGCTTCTGCAACTCACCACCTCTCATGAGATACCATACCTTTTATGCATTTTTGGAGTTGGCAGAATGAGAATGCACCAGCCTGTCCAATCAAAGTTCTGTGCTAGCACTAAATGAATTTAGCACCTCTGCAACTGCCCTACCTGCTCCAGAAATTCAAAAGCAGGTTCCAACCAAGTATTTTATTGCAGCTATAATGAAAAGTGCTCATAAACTAGGCTTTGTCCTTGCTGACGTCTGTGGTTGCAATCCAATCCCTTGCCAACATTTCTTATTCATTGAAATGACAGCTGTGTTTAACTGCAAATCAAAATGGCTGCCCCCAGAAAATAAATATGGCAGCCTCCATAAAAATTTCAGTACACGGAACACTGAGCGTGTCACAATGGAACCCTTCAGCATACATGGATGATGACATCACAATGGACCCTTGCTGTTTTCCTCCCTGGCAGCAGCCATGATGCTTCATTCTTCAGTCAGGTGTGGATCCATGCACCTCAACAGGTAAGGGCACCAATCAACAGGTAAGGGCACGTTTTTGTGTGTCAAACGAAGGTGTCAGATTATGGAAGATTTGTTTGAGGGAACAAGTGGCGCTTCTGTGCAGATTGGAATACTGTCCAGCGTCTATTAGCAAGCCCAGGACACAAAAGCCTTCTTAACTGTTCCTGATGGTATGGAAAAATGAACTCTTAGAGTAACCCTTGTTACTCGCTTTCTCAACACAGGAATAGAAAGCGGACACCGACAGAGCTAAGCCTTTTCTGTTTCTTGCTTTTTGGCCGCTGAAATGCAGGTGCAGTTCAGCTTAGCTTCTGCAACTCACCACCTCTCATGAGATACCATACCTTTTATGCATTTTTGGAGTTGGCAGAATGAGAATGCACCAGCCTGTCCAATCAAAGTTCTGTGCTAGCACTAAATGAATTTAGCACCTCTGCAACTGCCCTACCTGCTCCAGAAATTCAAAAGCAGGTTCCAACCAAGTATTTTATTGCAGCTATAATGAAAAGTGCTCATAAACTAGGCTTTGTCCTTGCTGACGTCTGTGGTTGCAATCCAATCCCTTGCCAACATTTCTTATTCATTGAAATGACAGCTGTGTTTAACTGCAAATCAAAATGGCTGCCCCCAGAAAATAAATATGGCAGCCTCCATAAAATTTCAGTACACGGAACACTGAGCGTGTCACAATGGAACCCTTCAGCATACATGGATGATGACATCACAATGGACCCTTGCTGTTTTCCTCCCTGGCAGCAGCCATGATGCTTCATTCTTCAGTCAGGTGTGGATCCATGCACCTCAACAGGTAAGGGCACCAATCAACAGGTAAGGGCACGTTTTTGTGTGTCAAACGAAGGTGTCAGATTATGGAAGATTTGTTTGAGGGAACAAGTGGCGCTTCTGTGCAGATTGGAATACTGTCCAGCGTCTATTAGCAAGCCCAGGACACAAAAGCCTTCTTAACTGTTCCTGATGGTATGGAAAAATGAACTCTTAGAGTAACCCTTGTTACTCGCTTTCTCAACATAGGAATAGAAAGCAGACACCGACAGAGCTAAGCCTTTTCTGTTTCTTGCTTTTTGGCCGCTGAAATGCAGGTGCAGTTCAGCTTAGCTTCTGCAACTCACCACCTCGCATGAGATACCATACCTTTATGCATTTTTGGAGTTGGCAGAATGAGAATGCACCAGCCTGTCCAATCAAAGTTCTGTGCTAGCAGTAAATGAATTTAGCACCTCTGCAACTGCCCTACCTGCTCCAGAAATTCAAAAGCAGGTTCCAACCAAGTATTTTATTGCAGCTATAATGAAAAGTGCTCATAAACTAGGCTTTGTCCTTGCTGACGTCTGTGGTTGCAATCCAATCCCTTGCCAACATTTCTTATTCATTGAAATGACAGCTGTGTTTAACTGCAAATCAAAATGGCTGCCCCCAGAAAATAAATATGGCAGCCTCCATAAAAATTTCAGTACACGGAACACTGAGCGTGTCACAATGGAACCCTTCAGCATACATGGATGATGACATCACAATGGACCCTTGCTGTTTTTCCTCCCTGGCAGCAGCCATGATGCTTCATTCTTCAGTCAGGTGTGGATCCATGCACCTCAACAGGTAAGGGCACCAATCAACAGGTAAGGGCACGTTTTTGTGTGTCAAACGAAGGTGTCAGATTATGGAAGATTTGTTTGAGGGAACAAGTGGCGCTTCTGTGCAGATTGGAATACTGTCCAGCGTCTATTAGCAAGCCCAGGACACAAAAGCCTTCTTAACTGTTCCTGATGGTATGGAAAAATGAACTCTTAGAGTAACCCTTGTTACTCGCTTTCTCAACACAGGAATAGAAAGCAGGACACCGACAGAGCTAAGCCTTTTCTGTTTCTTGCTTTTTGGCCGCTGAAATGCAGGTGCAGTTCAGCTTAGCTTCTGCAACTCACCACCTCTCATGAGATACCATACCTTTTATGCATTTTTGGAGTTGGCAGAATGAGAATGCACCAGCCTGTCCAATCAAAAATCTGTGCTAGCACTAAATGAATTTAGCACTTCTGCAACTGCCCTACCTGCTCCAGAAATTCAAAAGCAGGTTCCAACCAAGTATTTTATTGCAGCTATAATGAAAAGTGCTCATAAACTAGGCTTTGTCCTTGCTGACGTCTGTGGTTGCAATCCAATCCCTTGCCAACATTTCTTATTCATTGAAATGACAGCTGTGTTTAACTGCAAATCTAAATGGCTGCCCCCAGAAAATAAATATAGCAGCCTCCATAAAAATTTCAGTACACGGAACACTGAGCGTGTCACAATGGAACCCTTCAGCATACATGGATGATGACATCACAATGGACCCTTGCTGTTTTCCTCCCTGGCAGCAGCCATGATGCTTCATTCTTCAGTCAGGTGTGGATCCATGCACCTCAACAGGTAAGGGCACCAATCAACAGGTAAGGGCATGTTTTTGTGTGTCAAACGAAGGTGTCAGATTATGGAAGATTTGTTTGAGGGAACAAGTGGTGCTTCTGTGCAGATTGGAATACTGTCCAGAGTCTATTAGCAAGCCCAGGACACAAAAGCCTTTTTAACTGTTCCTGATGGTATGGAAAAATGAACTCTTAGAGTAACCCTTGTTACTCGCTTTCTCAACACAGGAATAGAAAGCGGCCACCGACAGAGCTAAGCATTTTCTGTTTCTTGCTTTTTGGCCGCTGAAATGCAGGTGCAGTTCAGCTTAGCTTCTGCAACTCACCACCTCTCATGAGATACCATACCTTTTATGCATTTTTGAAGTTGGCAGAATGAGAATGCACCAGCCTGTCCAATCAAAGTTCTGTGCTAGCAGTAAATGAATTTAGCACCTCTGCAACTGCCCTACCTGCTCCAGAAATTCAAAAGCAGGTTCCAACCAAGTATTTTATTGCAGCTATAATGAAAAGTGCTCATAAACTAGGCTTTGTCCTTGCTGACGTCTGTGGTTGCAATCCAATCCCTTGCCAACATTTCTTATTCATTGAAATGACAGCTGTGTTTAACTGCAAATCAAAATGGCTGCCCCAGAAAATAAATATGGCAGCCTCCATAAAAAATTTCAGTACACGGAACACTGAGCGTGTCACAATGGAACCCTTCAGCATACATGGATGATGACATCACAATGGACCCTTGCTGTTTTCCTCCCTGGCACCAGCCATGATGCTTCATTCTTCAGTCAGGTGTGGATCCATGCACCTCAACAGGTAAGGGCACCAATCAACAGGTAAGGGCACGTTTTTGTGTGTCAAACGAAGGTGTCAGATTATGGAAGATTTGTTTGAGGGAACAAGTGGCGCTTCTGTACAGATTGGAATACAGTCCAGCGTCTATTAGCAAGCCCAGGACACAAAAGTCTTCTTAACTGTTCCTGATGGTATGGAAAAATGAACGCTTAGAGTAAGCCTTGTTACTCGCTTTCTCAACATATGAATAGAAATCAGATACCGACAGAGCTAAGCCTTTTCTGTTTCTTGCTTTTTGGCCGCTGAAATGCAGGTGCAGTTCAGCTTAGCTTCTGCAACTCACCACCTCTCATGAGATACCATACCTTTTATGGATTTTTGGAGTTGGCAGAATGAGAATGCACCCGCCTGTCCAATCAAAGTTCTGTGCTAGCACTAAATAAATTTAGCACCTCTGCAACTGCCCTACCTGCTCCAGAAATTCAAAAGCAGGTTCCAACCAAGTATTTTATTGCAGCTATAATGAAAAGTGCTCATAAACTAGGCTTTGTCCTTGCTGACGTCTGTGGTTGCAATCCAATCCCTTGCCAACATTTCTTATTCATTGAAATGACAGCTGTGTTTAACTGCAAATCAAAATGGCTGCCCCAGAGAAATAAATATGGCAGCCTCCATAAAAATTTCCAGTACACGGAACACTGAGCGTGTCACAATGGAACCCTTCAGCATACATGGATGATGACATCACAATGGACCCTTGCTGTTTTCCTCCCTGGCAGCAGCCATGATGCTTCATTCTTCAGTCAGGTGTGGATCCATGCACCTCAACAGGTAAGGGCACCAATCAACAGGTAGGGCACGTTTTTGTGTGTCAAACGAGGTGTCAGATTATGGAAGATTTGTTTGAGGGAACAAGTGGAGCTTCTGTACGGGTGGAATACTGTCCAGCGTCTATAGCAAGCCCAGGACACCAAAAGCCTTCTTAACTGTTCCTGATGGTATGGAAAAATGAACTCTTAGAGTAGCTTACTTGTTACTCAACCTTCTCAGCACAGGAGATAAGAAAGCGGCCACCGACAGAGCTAAAGCGCACTTCCTGTTTCTTGCTTTTTGGCATGTAAATGCAGGGTGCAGTTCAGCTTAGCTCTGCAACTCACCACCTCGCGCGAGATACCATACCTTTTTATGCATTTTTGGAGTTGGCAAGAATGAGGAATGCACCAGCCTGTCCAATCAAAGTTCTGTGCTTTAGCACTAA
>JAKVIS010000806.1:0-50576 GCA_033119425.1 Bufotes viridis | reverse complement strand
TTATTTAGATTTTCTCTTCCATGACATATCAACACAAACGGGAAATAGATCCTCATTCTGGAATTGTGGGTGAAATACAAATTGTTATTTATGTCAAAATAGCTACTAGGTAGCAGCATGTTGGTTTCCATGCAGCAAAGTCCAGATACATGTACAGGGGTTGAAGGGTGAAAACCAGGGAATGCCAGGATAATGTCCTTAGGAGTAGCCCAAAGCCAAATCTGTTAGTTTGACACAGTGGTTCCACACTTACTGTCTAACACAAATGTGTAGCTGGGTGCCAGATTGGTCTGATTTATAAATTAAAGGGGTTGTCTTGCTTCAGCAAATGGCATTTATAATGTAGAGAATGTTAATACAAGATACTTACTAATATATTGTGATTGCCCATATTGCCTCCTTTGCTGGCTGGATTAATTTTTCCATCCCATTATACTCTGCTTGTTTCCATTGTTACAATCACCCTGCACTTTATCAGCAGTGGCTGTGTTTGCACAATATGGGAAAAGGTGCCAGCCTCTCTGGTGCTGGGACTGCTGGTGTGCACATAGTCCAGTACTTTTTTCTATAGCGCACAAACACGATCACTGCTGCTGGATTGCAGGGTGGTCATAATGGAAATGAGCAATGTATAATGTGATGAAATAATTAATCTAGCGAGCAAAGGAAGCAATAAAGACAATTACAATACATTAGTAAGTGCCTTGTATTAATTTTTTCTATATGATAAATGCCTTTTGCTGAAGTGAGACAACCCCTTTAATAATGATAAATTATTAATGATCATAAAAATTTATCAGGAAATCGCTAGATATACAATTTGGAGGTGAAACATTTGCTGACTCCAAGCAAAGGAAAAGCATTCTATAAGTAAATTATCTTCAATCAGCTTTTTGAAATGCTTCCTCAAGCCAAAATAGCTACGGAATGAATTCAGTTTCAGAAAATAAAAGTTATGCATTATATAAATGGAAATCACTGTTATTTTCCATACACTTTTTGAATCAATAAACTGCAATATATATGGAAAAGTGGCTAAGGCCTCATGCACACGACCATTTTTTTATGCTGTCCGCAAAAAGGGGTTCCGTTGTTCAGTGATCCGCGTCCGTTTTTGCCTTCCGTTGTGTTTCCGTGTGTCTTCCGTTTTTTTAGCGGACAGGACCCAAAAGATTTTACCAAAAGACAGGCTGACAATTTTTCCCAAGTCCCTGCCAAGGGATGCGCAAAAAAAACGGACACGGAACGCGGATGACACACGGATGGCCATCCGCATTTTTCACGGACCCATTGACTTGAATAGGTCCATGAACCGTTTTTCACGGACAAGAATAGGACAGGTTATATTTTTTTGACGGACTGGAATCACGGACCACGGACGCGGAGGACAAACGGTGCATTTGCCGAGGTTTCCACGGACCCATTGAAAACCAATGGGTCCGCAGAAAATCACGAAAAACGGAGCAACGGACACGGAATCAAACAACGGTCGTGTGCATGAGGCCTAACCCTCTGGTTACACTGGATAAGGTGCTCTATCTATGTGACTTCACCTCGTCACAATGTAAGAAATTGGATAATTATTGTAATGATAGATAGGCACACTTCGCCTGAAATAACTCAGAAACCTGAAAATCCTTGAATGCTATTTAATAGACATTCCCCTAAAAACAACAGGACAAAAAGACTCCCTAAAATAGATTGGTAATATCTCCAAATGTATAAAATAAAATCAATTAAAACAAGATATAATAAAATATATAACTTATAACAGTGGATACTCCTTTCTCCATCAATATCCAATATAGCTGTATAGGTGACCACTGCTATTATGTTTGCTTTTCACATACACAATATATTGGTTGGGTATATATAGCTGCATTGTTGTTTATTATAACACAGCATATATTCTCATGTGCAGCATAACCATTGGATATTAATGGTTATAGGATATATATAGTTTTTTTCTATTATCACACAGGGTATATTGCCACCATATCTATATTTTTCAACTTTCACAGTCTGCTGGTACTAGTTGGATTCATATAGTCTGCACTTGTAAATGTGCTATTTGTACATTTATGGGTTCAAATAGTCCACATTTATAAATATATATATACACACGCGTTTTTGTTCACTGATGGGAATTTAAACACTACTAGTGCTGCTTATATTATTTCCACAACTCTTCTCATTCGTCTTTGAATTGTTCACATCCCTTCATTGATGGTATATTCAATGTTTGTGTAGTTCATGTACTCACTGATGGTGGATAGTGGTGTCCCGACCGTGGCGTTCCAAGTGGTGTTACTGCCCCCTTTCTACTTACCTCCACCTCTCTCGGAAACATGCGGGCGGTCCTGTTGACTGAATCGGGAGGACTCACGTGGTATCAAGGCGCAATGTCAGCGCCCCACGTAGTACAATGGATCGCTGACACGCTGCTCAAAAGCTTTCAAAGTTCATATAGTTGTACACAAGTTATTTGTAGAGCGCTCCACTTTTGTTCTTATCTATCCATTGTCTGCCGCGATTCCTTAATAAGATGATCAATATTTCTGAATGGGTTTTGTTTTTCAAAGGATATACTGGTTAAACCATTAAACCAAACACCAGGGGCCTTTGTGTGTCTTCTTATGCGGCACAAGGGTCTTTGGGCCCCCTCAGGCTCCTGGGCCCGGCAGCGACTGCTACCTCTGCACCCCCTATCGCTACGCCCATGCCAAACGCGTTTTGGAGTCTATCCAACTCCTTCTTCAGTGGCCATAATATTCCAGGATATCCTGCCCACTTATATATCCATAGTTTCAGTCCCATTTAAAACCCAAAACGGAATCCCTTTTGTGTCCTGATTACACATGATTCTCTTCTGATATTTATGATCAAATGCATGTCTTATTCATTTCTGAGTTTCACAATCACACATATTTTTACCTTCTTCCCATCTGTTTTTACTTTAACTCATCCAAAAAACGCATTGTGGTTTTAATGTGTGTTTAATGCAGTTTTTCATCTGCAGATGCGTTTTCTTGGATATAGTTGCCTCCCATTGCATTTTAGTGTGGGTATATAATATTTTACTTTTTCAATGGTCATAATATGTAATAAACATATAAATATATAGAAAATGTTAAAAATAACACCAAATGATTAAAATAAAATGCAAATAAAATAAGGGAATATTATAATATGGATATGTGTCTAAATACATGATTTTCCCTATATCTTTGGTCCTTATACACATGACATCGTTCGTACTAACTTATTTTCTCATATGTTTTTTTCTCTCGTATGAGGTGCGGGCCTCCCGCCAAGGGGAGATCAGACTGCTGGAAAAGCAGCCTGACTCCGATTTCCTGTCGGCAAAGGGCACACACCCCAATTCTACAGGAAACTGAAGAGTTCTAATTCTGCATTCAGTCCCCCAGGTAAGAGTCTATCAAAGTCGAATATTCTTCTTGATTCCTGCCCTGACATCCTAACAATATGAATTCTCCCCCTCTAGTGTTTTGTCAGTTTCTCGAAGGCCGCAAACGTTAAGCCTTTCGGATCTTGATTATGGAATTGTTTTAAATGGTTAGATAAGGAGTGTTTTTCATAACCATTCCTTATATTTATTATATGCTCAGATATTCTTTTTTTCAATATCCTTTTCGTCCCCCAAAAATATTGTTTTTTGCAGGGATATTCAATAATATATATCACATCAGTTGTACTACATATACTACTTATATACTGTCCCGACATTATCTGCCATATTTAATTGAGGTTTTCTGAGGCTCCAACTGAACACTTTGCGTTGAAATCATGTCAAGCCATCTGGTTGATTGTGAATCATGGGGTTGATTAGATGATGAAATTAGTATATGAATTACTGATAGTGATAAACTATCATTTTATGAATGGGGTGTAAACACATGAATTATCTGGATCATGTGTATAATTATCAATACTGTTTGAAATCATGAGTAACAGTTTGAATTAGGTTGGCCCATGTATAATGATTTCGATCAATTTGTCCAATTCATCATTGAACTAACTAGATGAGCTGGCGAAGATATTTATCTATTGCACCATATCAATTTATCAGATGTGTGATTTTGGACCATGGTTTGATTTATTATATATTTTGTCTCTCGTATTGCTCCCCTGATGAACCACGAGGTGGGGAAACGCGTTGGGATTTGAGAGTTATTAGGGAGAAGTGAGGTTGAGAAAGGCTAAGTAGACCAGGGGCCATCCACCTTCAGGGTGTTCCCCTGGGTTAAGGGATTAGTCAGGGTGATATAGGGATCTAGATCATTCCCTTCCCTGACGTCTCGTATGGATATGCCCCCTCTTGTGATATCATTTTTATCTGGAAGTATTGGTCCATAATTGGTTGGGTTAATGAATGGTTTCTTCAACGAGTATTTGTGAAGAATACTTATTTTTAACGGTCATAATAAAAGTTAAATTTTATTCCTTGCTTTCTGTGATATATTATATACTATGTAACATGTCAAAAATTCCTTTATATCATAAGAAAATGAGTTCTGTGTTGAACTAACCAAATGTGTATTTTTTGGAAACATAGTGCTTTTGCAATTACTACATTTTCCACATTTATAGAAACCTTTCAGATTGAGGCAATTATGCGTGGAATGTACTCCTCTTTTGTTTCCTTTACTAGATGGAGCTATCTTTAGATATAGTGCTAATGATATTTTATATTTATTTCTTCCAAAAAAGATTGGAGTTCTATCTCAGATTTTTGCCATATGAAAATAATATCATCAATGTATCTCTAGTACCAGTTCTGTCCCCAGCTTAGGCACAATGTACTGAGTCTTTTTGTCTTTTGTGTTTAGGGGAATGTCTATTAAATAGTATTCAACGATTTTCAGGTTTCTGAGTTATTCTAGGTGAAGTGAGCCTATCTATCATTACAATACTTTTTGTATCAATACCTCACAGTTTTTAAGATCTCTGGTTGCAGCAAAATGGTCATGTGATGAACACACAGATGCAGTACCGTAAAAAAAAAAAAAATGTTCTTATTGAATGATAGCCAGCAGAGATCTTGATGATCGTGACGAATTAAAAGGGTTGCCCAGCCTTTTTTAGGTGATGGTCTATCCTGCATAACTTTTCATTGTACAAAGAACCACATATTTCTCTGTACTGTTTAGAAACCTTTTCATTAAAAACGTTGTGAAATATATCATAGATATTAAATTTTGAAGAATAAAGCAAAAAATAATGGCAAAATTCTTCTTAGAAACATTAAAAAGGTTAATAAACAAGTTATATGAACCCCAAAATGGTGAAACTAAAAATACTTTTTGGAAAATATATTTAGAATATCAGAAGAAAAAATGTCGCACCAGAAAATGTGAACCCCATGAATGAGGTGCTCCTGCTAGTGGATTCACCCGCTCCAAGTACAAAACACTAGAAATATTAAATAATAGCAGGGCACTCTCTATATATTCAGAACCCTGTAACTTTTATTTAGATAGATTCTTAAAATCAAATCCTCAATCAAAATAAAATGCTATATCTGCTGATTGGAATTGCCAGTATTCAAATGTACCATAGATAAATGTTATTATAGATCCATATGCAGAAAAATAATGTATATTGATAAATAATACACTATAAAACCACAAAATAATCCACTCAAGTCCAATTGCCAGATTTACAAAGTCTTGCCAATTTTCCAATAAGGTAGATATTCTCCCAAATATATAGTCTCCAAGATAGGAATACTGTAACTGTCCTAGAAAAGGGGGAACAGTGTCCACATAATCGCTCCTTCTTATATAGCGGCGTCCCGCTATTCAATTCCTGCCGGCGGCGTGAATGCTGGCAATTCCAATCAGCAGATATAGCATTTTATTTTTGAGGATTTGTTTTTAAGTATCTATCTAAATAAAAGTTACATGGTTCAGAATATATAGAGAGTGCCCTGCTATTTTTTCAATATTTCTAATATTTAGAATATCATTTCATTCATTCATCTATATAAACCTCTAATTTCCTAAAGTCTCTCCATCCAAAAAGTCATTGTTGCTAAGTATCAAAAAAGAATCTCGAGAAAGAAACTCTTGATGAGCATAAAAAGAACCCCTTCCCTACTGAGAACCTAAATATTAACACAAAACAGTTTGCAATATAATAATGCCATGAACTTCTAAGACAGGGATCAGCAACTTCCAGCACTCCAGCTGTTCTGAAACTACAACTCCCAGAATGTTCCTTTCACTTCTGTGGGAGTTACAAGAACAGCCGAGTAGGTTTGCATGCTGGAAGTTGTAGTTTCACAGCAGCTGGAGTGCCAAAGGTTGCTGTTCGCTGTTCTAAGACATACATACAGTCATGAGAAAAACAAAGTACACCCGCTTGAATTCTATGGTTTTACATAAGTGGACATAAAAAAAATCTGATCTTTAGAAGGTCTTAAAATTAGGTAATTACAACTGCACACGAATCACAGCACGAAACAGATTCCACCATTTCATTATTTATTCGACAAAAATTATGCCAAAATGGAAAACCGATGTGTGAAAAACTAAGTACACCCTATGAATCAATAGCTTGTAGAACCATCTTTTAAAAAAATAACTTGATGTAATTGTTTTCTGTAGGTCTTAAGCAGCCTTAGGCCTCATGCATTGGGGACCGCAATTTGCAATGCACACCATCCGTGCGGCTGCCGCAGACAGATCCAGACCCATTCAACTTGAATAGATCCGTGATCAATCCGCACCACAAAAAAATAGATTTTGTTCTGTATTTTTGCATTGCAGAGGCATGGAGAGAGAATGGGTCAAGTGAATGGGTCCACATCCATTATGTGGTGTGCACATGGCCGGGGCCCACATATTGCAGGCCGCTGTTTGCGGGTGGCAATACTGGCACAGCCGGGCAACGGCCGTGTACATGAGGCCCTACAAAGTTGCATCATTTCAATGAGGTTGGTGGGCATTTGTTTATGCACAGCTCTCTTTCTTAACAGTATTTCAACTGGGTTGAGGTGTAGATTTTGACTGGGGCATTGAAAGACCTTGATTCTTTTTCAGCCATTCTGTTCTAGATTTGCTGGTGTGTTTGGGATAATTGTCCTGTTGTCTGACCCAGTTTCAACCAAGCTTTAGCTGTTGGATAGATGGCCTCATATTAAACTCTAGAATACTTTAGTATACAAAGAAGTTCATAGTTGACTCAATTCCTGCAAGTCACCCATGTCCTGTGACTGCAAAACAAGCCCATATCATCACCCCTGCATCACTGTGCTTGACAGCTGGTATGAGGGGTTTGTGCTCGTACGCAGTGTTTGATTTTCACCAAACATCTCCACTTTGGTTTCATCTGTCCAAAGAACATCGGGGGAGATTTATCAAATCTGGTGTAAAGTAGAACTGGCTTAATTGTGCCCATATTAACCAATCAGAATCCACCTTTCATTTTCCAAAGGAAAGCAGAAAAATGAAAGCTGGAATCTGGTTGGTTGTTATGAGCAACTAAGTCAGTATTCCTTTAGATAAGTTTTGATTAACCTCCTTCATTGTTCCAGAAAACTTGTGGTTTGTTCAGATGCAAGCTATGCTGCCATGTTCTTTTTTTTTTTTTAAGAAAGAAGAGGCTTTATGGCTTTGTCCTGGCAATCCCTCCAAGCAAGATGTACTTGTTCAGTCTTTTTCTAAGGGTGCATTCACATGACCATATGTCATATGTCAAAATACGAATGCCATCCAATTCTGCATCCGTTTTTTTTTTTTTTTGCTAACCCATTGTAACAAAGCTTATTGTTGTCTGCAAAACAGACAAGAATAGGATATGTTCTATCTTTTTTTGTGGGGGCTGCAGAACCGACATACAGATTCAGACAGCACATGGAATGCTGTCTGAATTTTTAGTGGCCTCTCTGAAATTAATGGCTCTGCATCTGACCTGCAAAAAGTGAGGATCAGATGCAAAGCAAAAATACAGTCGTGTGAATAGGACCTAACTGTACTGTCATGAAATGGAACATATAAAAGGGTTGGCCACTTTCTGATTGCTATTGACCAGTGTGTTTGTAAGATGCCTATAGGGCACTTAGTAAAATAGCCTTTGTTGAAATTCTGCACCATTTTTTATATTTCATAAGGTATACCTGTCATGCGAGGTAGGGATAAAGTGCAGCCCTAAACTCCACCCACACCTCTATCCCTACCTACTTGCACGGTCCGTCCTAACCAACGGTGTACAACTGGGTGGCAGTCCCTAGCTTACATACGTGCAGGGGCCTAGCGAAAGGAACAACACAGAGAGTACAAAATAGTAAGACAGATCACACAGAAGCAAGGCTTCCCAGGTCGACACAGAATAGCAATAGAAGCAATGGGCCAAGGTCAAGGATAGGAGGGTACACAAGCACACAATAAATTATAATGCCAAGTGAGTACAAGCCGAGGTCAAAGCCAGGAGGTCGCATCAGTACCAGGGGTAACACCAGGTCAGGGTCAAATACAAGCCGAGGTCAGGAGCCAAGAGATTGCGTCAATACAGGGGGTAGAACTAGGTCAGAGTCAAATACAAGCCAAGGTCAAAAGGTGGAAGTCGCACATACAGGAATCACTAAATATGAAGTAAGACCAATCACAGGCAACCTGTGGCCAGCAGGTTACCTGTTTAAATAGATCCTCTAGATGGGTCATGTGACGTGGCCAGCATCACATGACTCATGTCCCACATCTCAGTACAGCTGAGCGGCGACTCATTAACATCAGTGCTTAGTTCCCCACCTGCTCGTTGTCTAGGGGATGGAGGACACCGGCCACTATGAGGAATCGTGAGCGGCCGCGTCCTCACTCCTCCTCACTAGCAGGATGCCGGAGAGCGCTGCAGGGGCAGAGCGCGTTGCCGGCTCCCCGTTACAATACCCCCTTGCTTGCCAAGTCTTTTGTGCTATCCACACAGAGGTGCTGTCCATAGAATGGCTGCTGATGGAGGCAGGCAAATTACCTCCATGTGATGTCTTTTCCATATAAGGCTACTTTCACATGTGCGTATTCAATTCCGGTTTTGAGATCCAGCAGAGGACCTCAAAATCGGAATTAAACGGTTCTGTTTTGTCCCCATTTGTTGTCAATGGGGACAAAAGTGATCAGGATGCATAAGTATGCATCCGTTGTGTTTTGCTGCGTTTTGGTGCCAGACACAAAACCGTTGCAAGCTATGGTTTTGTGTCCGGATTGCGAATCGTAAAAAACTGAAAAAACGGATCCGGTGCCCATTGACTCAAAATTATTTTCATGCTGGTTTCGGTTTGTTCAATTTTAATTTAACCGGATCCAGCTGAAACGGATGCATCTGGATCTATTAAATGGCATGGATCCGTTTAATGCTGGTTTTGAGATCCTCTGCCGGATCTCAAAACCCGGAATTAACAACGCAGATGTGAAAGTAGCCTAATATATACTGCACCTGCCATCTGCACTTGCAGTTTAGTGCAGGTGCAATGTGTTAGAATGGAGGAGGCTGAATGATGTGCCTTTCACATGACCCTCCATCAGCGGCCATATTATTGACAGGACCTCAATGTGGACAGCACAGCAGACTTGCTGAACAAGGGGGCTCTGCTTATGAGATATAGCAAATGGGACAGAATATCAACAAAGGCTATATTAGTAAGTGCCATATAGTCAACTTATATATACATTGGTCACAAGTAGTCAGAAAGTGGCCAATCTTTTTAACATACTGTACTAACTGAGCTTGTAGAGTCCTAGATGTAGCTCTTTTGTTATTTGCAATTTCTCCGAGCACTGCATTGTCTGATCTTGGGGCTAATTTATTGGGACATCTACTCCCTAGAAGATTGTCAACTGTCTTAAATGTTATCCTCTTTTGATTAATTTTACTCACTGTGGAATGATGGACTTCAAATAGTTTGGAAATGGCCTTATAATCCTTCCCAGATTGATGGGCAGCAACAGTTGCTTCTCTAAGATCATTGCTGATGCCTTTCTTTGGCATTGTGTTAACACACACCTGAATGCCCCAGACCAGCAAACTGACAAAACTTCAGATTTTTAGAGGCGGTCACACTTGCTGATTTAAGATCAATTAATCAAGGGCCTTTGATAAGCAGCACCTGGCTGCTACTTACCCTCTTAATTCCTATGGACGCAGTAAGGTTGTACGTAATTTTCCATACACTGCTTCTGCATTTTGGCATAGTTTGTCATGTGTTGTTGTTCATCTGAGGCTGTATTTAACTAATTTTAAGACCTTTTAAGGACCAGGTTCTTTTATTATGTCTTGATTAGAGATGAGCGAACTTTAAAAAAAAGTCCGGTGTTCGGGTTGTGGTAAGTCGCGCATCCCGTTATGGATTCCACTATAGTGGCATATGGAATCCATAAGGGGCGGCTGCCACCAACCCGAACTGTTGAACAGCCGAAGGACCTGGGGTGACGTCACTGTCATGTGATCAGTGCAGGGGGCGTGGCTCAGCCTAGTGGAATCCATAACGGGATGCGCGACTTACCACAACCCGAATACCAAACTTTTTTTTTAAGTTCGCTCATCTCTAGTCCTGATACGTAAAACTATAGAATTCAAAACAGGTGTACTTTGTTTTTCTTATGACTTTAAATTTATTGTTATCTCTTACTCTTTACCTTAATCGATAACTGTTGTAGAAATTTAATATACAAACCTTATGGAGGGTCTCTATTTGCTGGATAAATGATGTATTCTTTTTTTTCTCTCTATTTACTTCAGAGACAAGCTTCATAATGGTTTCTCGGCTGGCTTTAGATTCTGTCTCGTGGACATTAATAGTTTCCTCTAGAGTTGATATATTACCTTTTAATGTAAAATTCTCTTTGTAGAGTTCACTAGCCTAAAAAGAGATAAGTAGCAAGCTAGTAGTTGTGCTCATATGCAGGTATTACAATTATCTACATACAAGTTCATCGGAAGAATGGAAAATGTGACCAATGTCTTGTTTTATTCCGGCGGCCTCTCGACGTGCGCTGCCGTGCCCCCGCCGGAACTCCGCCCCACCCCCATTATAGTCAATGGGGCTGGAGTGGTAGTCCGGGGGCACACGTTCACTAGCGGCAGGATGGATCCGACAGGCTGTTCACCCGACGGAACAGCGTGTCAGAGGTCCGTGCCGCTAGTGTGAAACTAGCCTAAATCTACATGAAAAATTGATAGCAGGTAGCAGAGGTGTACAACAACCTGAATTACAGTTCTGAAGTGCTATACAGTACAAAAGGCTCCTCGGAGAAGCCAAATCGGCTGAGCCCTGGATAATGTTTAGACCACAGGCAAGGTAGACAACAGAGCCCAGCTTTTGCCTTCAGCTTTGGCAAGGGGTGACCTCTTCTCCTTTATCTGATGGCCTTTGGAGTTACCAAATATGTTGAGTGCCTTTTCACCATTCGCTAGTTCATCGGGTGGTCGGCGCATCATTTACATGGACAGACTGACAGGAACAACGGTCGTTCCCGATAATAATCATGTAAATGCATCTTTAAAAAACACTAACTCTTTTCAGATAAGCCCTATGAATAATGAAATAAATGTGAGTTCACAGGGATCACATAGTACAAAATAATAAACTAAATAAGTAATAAACAATACAAATTAATAAAGCACCCCTAGTCAAAAAAGTAAAAAAGAAGTGCATTCAAAAATTTTAACTGAAAAGATGAAAAAACATGTAATAAATAATGTCACCTAAATATAGCAAATCAAAAATGAAGATTGCACTGTAAACCTCCCCATATTATTATACATTTTTATAGGGTTTTTTTCCTTTTTGCATAGGCCAGGGGTGCACAACCTGCGGCCCGGGGGCCACATGCGGCCCTCGATACCATTCTGTGCGGCCCCCAAACATTTGGTAAAAGACATGTAGGTCTATGTATTATAGCTTCTTACATGTATCTTTCATGCATTCTCCTATTAGATGGGAGTCCTAGAACTGCAACTAGACATTTATAGTATATACTGTATGTTCAATATGCCAAAAATACAGTATTTCAGTTGGTAATACCCCTTTATGTTTTATTTTCGGCCCTTGGAATTGGTTCTGGCTCACAATGTGGCCCCCAACCAGAAAAGGTTGTGCACCCCTGGCATAGGCCATTGAAGGCATTTTGCAAATTATTCATTTTTTCAGAATGCCCAATAATTGGTCAAAACATCATCCAGAAAATAAGTCTAAGCTTGGAAAGTCTGACTAAAATAAATCATATGGTTTCCACAATCAGACATCAATATACAGTTCTTATAATCAGTACCTTGGAAAGTATCATTACTTCAGGATCTTCTTTTCCCATAACATCTATACCGAAACTTGAAGCAAGTTGAGCCACAAAATGACCATGACTCCTGCTATTTCTAGAAGCCTGGGATTTGCTATCTTCCAACTGAGCCATGTGGGTTCTAGATAAGGAGAGACCTAAATTATTTTTCTGATAACAATACAGCACCATGTGCAGTAGGCAAAATGCCACAAATCCTTCCACCTAGGATACCCCCTTGAGCTCTAATTTCAGCAATTAGGATCAATACATGTACCAGGTAATGTTAAGTGTGACACCCTCCTCCTAAGGCCCCATTACAATTTACCTCTGCTGAAAATTAACACGTTATGACTGCTTTCACACACAGATTTTGAAGGAGTTTTTTGTATGTGCATTTTTACCTGTAGTAAAAAACGCCCACTTCAAATGTTAACTTAAGGTGTATGGAAAATATGACACACAAATATTTTTTTACTGGTGTTTTTGTTCATTAGGTGGCGCTTTGGTTTTTCTGATGTTACTGCAGTAGGGATGGAACCACTTTGTTAACCAACAGATTTGGCTTTGGGCTGACACCAGGCTGCTAATTCTTGGAGTAGTCTCTCTGTGGCTAACAGCTGACCCAAGGGTGTCAGAGACACTAGGGCAAGGCACCAAGAGATCAAGGAGAATCATAGTGAGGGATAGGCTGAGCTCAGGGCCGGCAGAGTATGTGCTATACAGTAACAGGTCAGAGGCCAGAGAAGGCAGCTTAGGAACAATACAGGTAATGGGTACAGGTCAGGGCAGGCAGCAAAGGGTCATGTTGTAGCTTTTTGTGTTTTTTCAGGCATTTTGACATCTTCTCTATAGGGAAAACGCCATAAAGAAAAGGCTGGGCAAACACACTATTTGCAAAAAACAGCACAAATTTCCTGGAAGGCTGATTCAAAATGTCCTAGTATTCCCATCTCCTACTTTCGTTTTTCATAATACTGTGAATTTAGGTTTTTAAAACTATTGTGTGTACTTTAACCGTTTGCTATATGTTTCTGTCACTTTATACCCACATTCTCAATCCTCTCCAGCTTTGTGGACAGACAAGCTAGCTTCTACATGTGCATTCATGATAATGCTATCCAGGCAATTCATAGCAGCATCATGAATAGCAGACCCCAGGCACTTCCCTAAACCTGTTTTTCTGATCTCCCTCCTTTTGCAGTCTTTCTGAGTTGTCCCTCTCTGTCACCTGCCTCCTTTGTCCTCTTTTTGAAATTAAGTTTACTTCTAAAGAGTGTAGGACAGCCGGGATGCCTCCAGGGCATACACAGGAGCTGCCCTATTCACTTTCATGCAGACTACAGGGGGATGACTGGGAGCTGAATAAGACAGTTTTGCAGATCCTGCAGATGCCTGGGAGCACCATATTCACTTTGGTGAAGAAGCAGATATGGGCCAGCTGGGAGCTACTGCACAGGGTCTACAAATGCATGCCTTTGAGAACATGGCCAGGAATAGTGAGATAATTGTAGGCATACCACTACTATACCAATGCAGTGGCTATAACCAATGGAAGCAGATAAATACAAAGGAAAGGACCTGGGTGGACTACCAGGGATGTCAAAGAAAAAGTGCAAAATTGAAATGCAAGGTATTGAAATAGATTATTGACATTAGGATTTTTTAACATTCATCTTCACCTTCCAGAATCAGCGCTTGTGGAAGGTGAGGTTGAGCGAGACCATTCACCTTCTTGACCCAAAAGCAGTGGCTAGAACTTAGGGATTCTTTCTAGTTCATGAACATATATGAGTTTACTACTGGAAACTTACAACTTAAGGCTATATACACCTTTGCGGAATTTATTTTATGATTGTATTTTATATATTTGCAGCTAAAAATGGTCTTTATTAAAAATATTGAGCTTTAATGAGTGTTTATAAGGTCTGAGAGCAGAGATAAGGAGCGAAATTGAGAGAAAATTTAGATCCTGCAAATAGAGCATCTCAGCTATGTACAGAGAAAAGAACTCCATAGTTTTTTTATAAATAAACTAATGAAAAAAATGTTTTTTAGCTGATAATGAGTACAATGCACAAAAAAATAACCCAAAGGTGTACATAGCATTTAAATATCTTTACAAGAAAACTATTAACTTGTATCCTCATATTGATGTAGAAGTGACTGCTTACTTTAACTTGGATTCAACTTCTTGTAGCCTCTCTTTTAGTCCTTGGTTTTCCTGAATGATTCCCTGCATTGCCAATTTTGCTCTACTTTTAGAATTTGCCAGTAAACCTGACTCTTCTTCTGTCTCCTGTAACCTTGCTCTTAGAGAGGTGATCAGAGAAGACTGTCGTGCATTGTTTTCCCTGTAGTTTTCCACTTCAGCCTTTAGCTCTTGCAGACATACCTCCTTGGAGGAAAGTTTAGACCGAAGCTCCAGGAGCTAAATAAATTAATACAAATATTTAGAAAGACATTACATCACTAAGGATACTACAGTTGAAAAGGATTGTCCCGTCTGGACACTTATAGCATATCGACAGGATATGACATAAATGTTCGCTAGATGCAGGTCCCACTATCTCAAGAACGGCACCATTGCTTGCCCCCAGAAATGTATAGGACGCTGCGCATTAATAGCTTTCTCCATTCACTGCAATGGATTATGAAAATAATCAAGTAAGTGCGCTTTAGGAAGTTCTATAACAGCGAAATAGAGAGAGCCACGCATGCACTGCCTCCTCTCCATTCCTAGCGGCGGCACACAACAGGACCCACACCTATCAGACATTCATGGCAAATCCAGTGCATATGCTATAAATGTCCTAATGGGAATAACCCTTTACTATAACAATGGCCAAAGATACAAAAAGGTCAGGTTACGTGTAGCAGTAATGTCGAAGGATTGGGGAGAATTGGTAACTGGAGAGGATTTGTAACAATAATTACTTTGTGTAAATACACAAAGCAATCAATGATAAAGAATAGAAACATCATTAGTAAAAATACATTACCAAGATCAGTTATGTGAAACCATTGAATTTACATGTAATACATGTAAATACTTGTGCTCAAATAATGAAAATGTTAAACTGTACTATAGTTGTTATGATGTAAACAATTATGGTTGTGACAAATGTTACGAGAGTTATCACTGACTGTTCGTGTAACAAAACTGTAACATATAAGTGAACCTAGGGAGGGAGTGAGCATAGCCTCTTAAGGTAAATCTGTTGCCAGTTTTATCTTGACCTATCTGAGGTCAGCATAAATCGGTGACACTGAGCAAAACAATTGGTCACCCTCCTAAACTGACCCAGTCATTTTGATAAAATCTGAACGGAGCACCTCCAGTGTCGGCCAAGCCCCGGTGTCCGCTCCATACAGTGCACACACTCCAGAGTCCTCCTTTTCATGAGCTCCTGGCTCTTCCTGCACTCATGGCAGGGGGCAGGGAAAGCCAGGAACTCATAAATATGCGGAGTCCCTAGCGTGTGCACTGTAATGCGCGGACTAAAATACTCTTGAGTTGGAGAAGCTCAATACAGATTTTAAATAATTCAAGAAAGTCCCCCAGCATTTTGTTGAGGGTATCTGTCACAAGTTTGTGCAGCCCGGCCACTGATAAAACAGCACAAAATTGGTGACATATTCCCTTTAATCTTTCAAATGGTGGCACAAGATAACACTTGCAGCTAGGGGTCCTGGGTTTGAAACTGAAGAGGAGCAACACCTGCATCGAGTTTGTATGTTCTCCCTGTGTTTGCATGGGTTTCCTCCAGGTCTCCTGTTTCTCCCACACTCCAATATGCTGCAAGGTTAATTTGAAATTTAGAATGTGAGTTTCAATTTAGGTGCTTAGCTGTCCTTTAGAGAGAACAAATACACGATGTAAACAGTCACTGGCCTGCAAGATGCACATTTGCCATCATTTTTGAAAGTGTATAAGAATAGAGATTCTAACAATCCTCCCACTCAGTCCATTACAAGCTGAGAACTGAAAGTCCTGGACAACATTTAAATAAGAACAAAATACTGTTCTTTATGGAGATTTCCATATTGAACTAACTCCATGGATTCACAATTTTTAGCATCTATTTGTGCCATTAAAGAAGACCTGTAACGTGACATGTCTGTTTTAGTAACTACAGTACTTATATCCCCTGTGTAATAACAATTCAGGAGCATCTATTCTTATGATTCTAAGTTGTGTTATCCTTTATTTATCCTGCTAGAAGTTATGAATGAATTACTAGCAGTTTGCAATGAAGGTTCAGATAGGTGTTACCAGTTGGGGTAACCACAGGTAGAACTGATTTTACACCCACTAAATGGTAACACCCATCTGGACCTTCATTGCAAACTGCTAGTAATTCATTCATAAATTCTAGCAAGAATAATAAAGGAATAACACAACATAGAGTCATAAGAATAGATGCTCCAGAATAGTTATTACATGGAGATGCAAGCAGTTGCTAAAACAGACATGATAGGAGGGTCTTCAGGTCTTCTTTAAAGGGCTTCTGTCACCCCCCAAAAGTCATTTTTATTTTTTGGGCTTACTAAAATCCTTATAGGGCGATTATTCTATATATACTGTTTTTACCTTTTTCTGTTGGTTATTTTCGCTAAAAAACGCACTTTTAAAATATGTAAATTACCTTGCTACCAGCAAGTAGGGCGGTTACTTGCTGGTAGCTGCCGCATCCTCCTTTCCAAAAAACGCCCCCTCCTCCTGTTGAGTAAAAGGGCCAGCGAGCGCTCTCCTCCTCTGGCTGGCCCTGTCTCAGTTCCAAATCGCGTGCCTGCGCCGTCCCAGTCTTCAGTTCACTGAGAGGAGGACGCTCGCTCGGCCGCTCCTTCCTCAGTGCGCCTGCGCCGATGATGTCACATCTACACCCGGAAGAGAAGATGCCGTCGACTTCTCTTCCGGGTGTAGATGTGACGTCATCGGCATGACGCACTGAGAGCGGCTGGCGTGTCCTCTCAGTGCGCCTGCGCCGACTGATGACCGGGAGGGCGCAGGCGCGAGTTGGAGACGGCAGGCCAGCCAGAGGAAAAGCGCTCGCTGGCCTCACTCCAGGAGGAGAGCGTTGAAAGGAGGATGCGGCGGCTACCAGCAGTAACCGCCCTGCTGGTAGCGAGTAACTTACATATTTTAAAAGATGCGTTTTAGCGAAAATAACCAACAGGTAAAAACAGTATATATAGAATAATCGCCTATAAGTTTTAATAAGCTAAAAAAAATGACTTTGAGAGTGACAAAGCCGCTTAAGGTCTACACATAAAGCTAAGGGCTGGTTTGATAATGCAACTGATAAAAGCATCAAGAAGATGGATGTTCAGTAGACAGTATGCTAGTATCTCATTAGGAAAGTAAAAGAACACTTCATATTTCCAGGTCATAGGCTCTGTTTAATTTCATGCATAAATTTACTGTATTGTGAAAATTGTTTAAAAATGCATATTACAATAAAGGCAATTAACTGTCATCTACCTTTTAGCATGCAGTATACATATATATGTATACCCTAAAGATTTGGCTGTTTGAATGCTTAGAAAAAAAAAAGGAGAAGATGCAATGCTGTAGCCAACGCTGGGCAATAAATACCTTTTTGTAGTCTGACCCCTGTCCCTCCCCAATTACAGCTAAACTGCCTGGGGCCCATTACCAAATTGCTGAGATGTTTGTTAATCACTAGCACTGAAGGAATTTCCTCTGCTTAAAAAACTGGAGAAAAGGACTTTTGCTATATGTAGATGAATGGATATAATTCTGCTGCTAATCTCCATGTTTTTTAACCCTAGTTGATCTGTTTGTGTGGATGTAAAACTTTTTTTTTAATCAAGCTTTTTATCTATTTTTTATGCAGTGGATCAATGAAAGATGGACATAACAAAATGCCTCTGTGTTCTATCCTTGGTTTTCACTGACTCCTATATACAGAATTGTTGGCCTACTGAAAAGTATGTACAGTATATGCACTCAACAATTGGTCAGGGATTCTTTTCCATGAATTACTGCATCAATGTGGCATGGCATGAAGGCATGAAGGCAATTAGCCCGTGGCACTGCTGAGGTGTTATGGAAGCCCTGGTTGCTTTGTAAGCAGTCTTCAGCTCATCTGCATTGTTAGGTCTGGTATCTCTGTTATCTTCCTCTTGACAATAAGGCCTCATGCATATGAACGTGTGCCGGCCATTCAGTGCATTGGGGACCACGCTCCGTAGTGCTTCCGTGCCTTCATTCCTTACCGCTCATTCTTTATTGCAGACCCATTCAAGTAAATGGGTTTGCATCCATGATACGGTGTCCACATGGCCAATGCCCATATATTGCGGATCCGCTGTTTGCGGGCCACGATACGGGCGCGGCCGGGCAAAGGCCAACAGCCGAGTGCATGATGCCTTGTACATAAATTCTCTATAGGGTTTATTTCAGGCAAGTTTGCTGGCCAAACAAGCATAGTGATATTGTGCTTATTAAACCAGCTATTGCTACTTTGCATAGTGTGGGCAAATGCCAAGTCCTGCGGGAAAATGAAATCAGCATCTCCATAAAGCTTTTCAGCAAAGGGAAGCATGAAGTGCTCTAAAATTTCCTGGTAGACTGCTTTGCTGACGGTGGACTTGATATAACACAGGGGGCCAACACCAGCAGATGACATATCTCCCCAAACTACCACTGACTGTGGAAACTTCACACTGGACCTCAAGCTACTTAGATTTTGTGCCTCTCCACTCTTCCTAAAGACTCTGGGGCCTTGATTTCCAAATAAAATGCAAAATTTATTTTCATCTGAAAATTTGGACCACTGAGCAACAGTCCAGTCCTTTTTCTCCTTAGCCCTGGTTCTGATGTTGTCTCTGGGTCATGAGTGGCTTGACACAAGGAATGCGACAGTTGTAGCACATGTCCTGGATACGTATGTGTCTGGTGGCTTCTGAAGCACTGACGCTAACCGCAGTCCACTCCTTGTGAATATGCTCAAAATTCTTGAATGGCTTTTCTTGACAATCCTTTCAAGACTGCTGTTACCCCTGTTGCTTGTGCACCCTTTTCTACCTCACGTTTTTCTTCCACTGAACTTTCCATTAATATGCTTGGATACATCACTCTGTAAACATCCAGCTTCTTTAGCAATGACCTTTTGTGGCTTACCCTCCTTGTGGAGGATGTCAATGACTGTCTTCTGGACAACTGTCAAGTCAGCAGTATCCCGCATGATTGTAAACCAGAATATTAACCTACTAAACCAGACTGAGGGACCATTTAAGGGCGTTTAAGGGTGTTTTCTGTTGATTAACTGATTTTAGTGTGATATCATGAGTCTACAATATTGAACTTTTTCACAATGTTCTAATTTTCCGAGATACTGTTTAGCATACTGTTACTACCAAATACTTGTGTGTTTCCATCAGCTGTAAGCCATAATCATTAACATTAAAATAAATAAATGCTTGAAATAGATCACTCTGTATGTAACGATTCTATATAAAATTTAATTTCACTCTTTGAAATGAATTACTGAAATAAATTAACTATTTGATGATATTCTAATTTCTTGAGATGCACCTATAAATGGGTTATAAAATGCCTCATTCAAAGTTTGCAGACTTGTATGACTATTACCCTGGGTTCACACCTGAGTGTTTCTGAGACGCGCATTTTACGCGCGTTTTTGTCACGCGTATTACAGCACGTTTTTTCAAATAGGAAACGTGCATCATATGCTCGTTCGTGACTCTGGAGACCAATTGAAAAAGGGATATCTACACTTTAACGCGTGTTAAACGCGCGTTCCCATTGAAGTCTATGGGTGCAAACGCGTGACAAAACGCCCCAAAGAAGCTCAAGAACTTCTTTGAGCGTAGGGCGTTTTACAGCGCGTTCAAACGCGCTGTAAAACGCGCAAGTGTGAACTGAGGGTTAGGCTACATTAACATGATGTAACGTGTTTTTAGAGCCAATTATAGTCTAATGGGCTATTCACATGGCCATTTTCTAACGGCCATGGAATAGCAGCCATCCAAAAATAGAAGGGGTCCACTGAAATTAATGGGCCTATTTTTAACTGCTGTATAGACAGGAGTGCACCCGTTTACCGGCTGTTAAAATGGCTACAAGGGTCTTTCGGGAGTTAAAATTTATAAAATCCTCAGCTTATTCACTTAAATGTGCAGGGACACTCACTTCTCAAACCCTTGATATCCAGTGAATCATCACATTGTTTTCTTAATTTTTTTCTTTAATGTCAGCACTAATGGGGATGGGGGAAGGTGGGGAATTACTACTGGTCACAACTGGAGCCATAATATATGTATGGGGCACAACTGGGAGCTAATATCTTTACTGAGGCACAACTTGAAAGCTATTATAACTACTGGGAGGCACTAAGGGGGACATTATAACTACAGGGGCACATAATTATATACCAAGGGCACTGAAAGAGTTAGGTGTCTACCTGAATGAAAATCATCAGTTTTTCAGTTTCAGCTGTTAAAAAAAGGATAAAAAACTGCCTTTAAAAATGGACAGACTGTCAAAAAATGGATGAACGAATGTTTGAAAAATGGACATGAAAAACTGACAGTGTGTTCCTTTTTAACTGCTGTTTTTTTCAGTCATGTGAATGCAGCCTTACAATTTGAATGACTGCTGCACAGGCAACTATGTAAAGTGCACACAGTGAGACCCTCCATTGAAGCATAGAACATTTGAATAGGAAATAGGGAGAAATTATTTAACACTATGAAGATGATATTTTGTTTTATCTGCTCAAAACATATCTTCTCACATAAAAGGTGTCCAAATTTGTGCATAAGACTAGGGGGGTCATTTATCAAACTGGTGTAAAGTAGAACTGGCTTAGTTGCCCATAGCAACCAATCAGATTCCACCTTTCATTTTTGACAGCTCCATTGGAAAATAAAAGGTGGAATCGGATTGGTTGCTATGGACAACTAAGCAAGTTCTACTTTATACAAGTTTGATAAACAACCCATTATATGTGTAAATGTCTGTCCCGAAGAAATCAGAGTACTGCCTAAGGAAGGACTTAAGATGTTTGTGATTTTCTTCCTATACCACCTTTATTAAATGCAGTTTACAATAAAAATATAACTTAACATGGAAACATTTACCTCTGATTGTGCAGTTTCATATTTTACATGAAGAGCCGCCAGTTCACTGTGAGAATTTTCCGCAACCATTCTATAATGATTCATTTGCTCCCGTGTGATAGGTACATCCATAAATTGTGGATCATAGTAGGAAGACTGGCATAAAAAAAATACCAGTTAATGCTGTTTACTTGTGCAGCACATTTTTATTTTGCAACAATACTGAATCACAGTAAATTTATCTGGACATTTTTGCATTTTCCTTACTGTTTTTTAAGCAGGTTTTTCATATAAAGCAGCTTTTGGTGTGAAAGTGTGAATGAAGTATGCCAAGTCTCTGTCAGCTATTGAATGGGAGCAGCGCTGCAGTAACTAGCTCCGTCCACTGTCTAGAAAACGCTTCCATATAAGTCAATTAGTTCCCCCCTGTCCATTGTGTCCATGGCCCATGGGGCTGCCATAAGGCAATTTTTTTATGCTTTGTAAATGCTGTTAAGAAAAACTCAAGAGGGCCGCCACCAAAATCATGTTTAGGACATAAAATAAAAAAATCTACAATCAGAAAATAAAAACAGATTTGAGAAAAAGGAGATGTGCTACTATCTGGTTTTAACTGGCAGATACAAATTTTGGTGACACATTTCCTTTAAATGACTATTCAGCTATTCCTATGAATCCATTCCTCTGTTATTCCTACTAAATGTTAATGAATTTATATTGAACTGGATGTTACCTATTAGGGTTGTGTCCATGCACAGTTTGACACTGTCCAAATCAGTGCGAGACTGTGCAACGACACCCTCCCTCCCCACCGGTAAAACTTAATTGTATATTTATTCATAAATGTCTAAAAGGAATATTAGCATTGAGTGATGAGAAGACATGCTCCAGGATTGCTATTGCATAAGGGATCGCAAATAGTTACTAAAATAAACACGTTAGAAGAGCTGGTTTGTACCAAAGTAGGGGATACGCATCTGATCAGTGGGGGTTTGACTACTGGGCCCCCTACTGTCAGCAAAGGTAAAGGTGCACAACGATGTGGGAACAAGTGACGGCTCCAGGTGACCGGGCGTACTGGAACAGCCGAGAGTGTCGGTGTGCCACTGTTTCCGTAACTTCAATTGTAGTGATTGGGAGTTACGCATAAAGCACAGCAGAGCAAGCTACGCTGCTTCCATAAGTCCTGGAGAGAAGGAGATGCCAGAGATGCCGGAGAGGACACATTGTACATCATGTAAATGGTAAATATGTTTTACCTTTATTTATACAAAAATCCAAAAGTTAATGAAAACTTAAAAAAATCTATCTGCTTATACTTATTAAGGCTACTTTCCCACTAGCATTTTGGCGTTCCGTTTCTGAGATCCGTTCAGGGCTCTCACAAGTGGTCCAAAATGGATCAGTTTTGCCCTAATGCATTCTGAATGGAAAAGGATCCATGCTCAGAATGCATCAGTTTGCCTCCGTTCAGTTACCATTCCGCTCTGGAGGCGGACACCAAAACGCTGCCTGCAGCGTTTTTCTGTCCGTCATGTGGTGCAGAGCAAGACGGATCCGTCCTGACACACAATGTAAGTCAATAGGGACGGATCTGTTTTCTCTGACACAATAGAAAACGGATCCGTCCCCCTTTTACTTTCAATGGCTATAGAAAGCATAATACAACCGGATCCGTTCATGACGGATGCATGCGATTGTAATATTGTAACGGAAGCGTTTTTGCAGATCCATGACGGATCGGCATAAAAAGCTAATATGAAAGTAGCCTAGTATATATTCACCATATGTCTACTTTATGTTGGCATCATTTTGGTAATTTAATTAAATTTTTTTAGAACGTTAAAAGGTTTAGAATTTTAGAAGCATTTTTATTTTATTTTTTAAGAAAATTTTGAAAAATAATTTTTTAAAGGACCAGTTCAGTTCAGTTAGGAGCTCACATAATAGAAACCACTTATAAATGATCCCATTTTAGAAACTACACTCCTCAAACTATTCAAAACTGGTTTTAGAAATGTTGTTTATCCTAGGATAAACTGGATAACTGTAAAAAAAAAAAAAGAATGTGTAGCATAGGATGTGGCTGATTAATATCACCTGTTTAAACTTTTTTCTGTGTATTAAATAACTCTCAATTTCTGCATTTTTGTTCCCTCTCCTGGCTATTAATACCTGAGCCGAAAATCCCGTTGCTATGTGTCCTCCGTCTCCCTGTTTCCTCATAGAGAAGACGGAGGACGTACAAGCAGGCAGTCCTGCTAGGTGTGTGCGCGCTCCCTTTAGATCCTGTGCAGCGACGGCTTGAAGTTAGAATATACCATCGGATTGGAGAAAACTCCGATCCAATGGTTTATTCTAAACCCGAGGCATTCCCATGGCACTGCCCACCAATGATTTTAACCCTGGGGAGGGGGGGGGGGGCGCACTGCTCACCAATGATTTTAATACTGGGGAGGGGGTGGGCGCATCTTATTAAATATGGGGTAAGTAAGTCTAATAGTTATTGATTTGGGAATATCATGTTATTAGTAACTATATATCAGAAAATTTAAATTAGGGTCTAAATTTGACAGTTATCCTTTAAGTAGTCCACAGGAATTAAAGCAAAATAGAGGTGACATTTACAAATTATAATTTTTTTTTGCAGATTTTCCATTTTAATCAATTTTTTCCTGTAACACATCAAGGGTTAACAACAAAACAAACCTCAATATTTATTACCCTGATCCTGCAGTTTGCAGAAACACCCCATATGTGGTTGTAAACTGCTGTATGGGCACACGGCAGAGCTCAGAATGCAAAAAGCGCCATATGATTTTTGGAGGGCAGATTTTGCTGGAACGGTCTTTGGGCATCATTTTGCATTTGAAGAGACCCTGAGTGAAAACCCTCCAAAAGGTGACCACAGTTTGTAAACTACACCACCCAAGGAATTTTTAAGGGGTTTAGTGAGCACTTGACCCAACAAGCGGTTCATAGAAGTTATAATACTTGGCTGTGGAAATGAAAAATTATATTTTTTTTACAGGAAAATTTAGGCCCAAACTTTCTTTTTCACAAAAGATAATAGGAGAATATGCCCCCAAAATTTGCTACCCATTTTTTCCTGAATACAGTAACATCCCAAACTGTGTTATTTAAACTGTTATTTAGGGATATGCCAGGGCTCAGAAGGGAAGGAGCAGCATCTGGATTTTCTAACATGGAATTTTCTGTCATGGTTTTTAAGAGCGATAACTTTTTTATTTTTTGTTGATTGAGCTATAGGGCTTTTTTTTTTTTAGACAAGATTCAATTTTTATTGCCACAATTGTGGGGTACATTTAACTTTCTAGTCGCTTTTTCTCTCTTTTTTTATGGGAGGTGAAGTCACAAAAAAAGCAGTTTGGTGTCATTTTTCTATATTTTTTTTACACTGTTCACTTGATGGGGTAGATCATGTGACATTTTTATAGATCTGGTCGTTACGGATGCAACAATACCAAATATGTCTAGTTGTTCTTTTTTTAGTTTTATACAAAAAGAACATTTTTAGAAAAATAAAAGTTTTTGTGTTGCCATTTTCTTAGAGCCATATTTTTAAAAGTTTTTGGACTATGGTGTTGTGTGAGGGCTTGTTTTTTGTGGGATAAGGTGACATTTTTATTGCTACCATTTTGGGCGACATACTACCTTTTGTTTGATTGATATTATGTTTTTGGGAGGTGAGATGACAAAAAAAAGCTGTTTTGGCGTAATTTTTTTATTACGCCGTCCACTTGATGGGGTAGATAATGTGATATTTTTGTAGAGCCAGTTGTTACTGTTGCAGCAATACCAAATATGTTTACAATTTTTCTGGCTATGGTCTTGTATAGGGGCTCATTTCTTGCAGGATGAGGTGATGTTTTTATTGCTACCATTTTGGGGTACATAAGACTTTTTGGTCGATTAACATTATTTTTTGAGAGGTGTGGTAACTAAAAAAAGCTGTTTTGGCGTAATGTTTATTTTTTATGGCGTTCACCTGATGGGGCAGATCATGTGATATTTTTGTAGAGCCGGTCATTACAGACACAGCGATACAAAATATATCTATTTTTTTTTCTATTTTTAACATTTTTTAAATGACCTAATTGGGGAATTTTTTTTTTACATGTGATCTTTTTTATTTTTTTATAAAACACTTTTTTATTTTTTATTTTACACTTTATGTCCCCCATAAGGCCATACAAGACCTCTGGGGGACATTTAACTTTACTTTTTTTTCCCCACTATTGATTTCTCCTGTAACTGGGGCTGAAATACATCCCCCAGAGAGGCTGTACAGCAGTATACTATAATGTACAGTCTCAGTGCATGGCTAATCAAGGTCTGTGGAAGTCCTGTCAGCTCCTACAGTCTCCCGGCCCCGGTGGTCACATCGCTTCCTTGCTGTATACACAGCGCTTGTTCAGCTAAAGGATCTATTCTAGATCATCACTAACAAGCGTTCACAGTAACACTTGTTAGTGATTATTTGATCATGTAAATGTACCGCCGAAACGCTTGTTCATCGGGTAATTGGATCGTTTGTGCGAACACAAAAATCTTTGTCTCTGGACAGCAGATCGTGCTGTGTAAACACAATCTGCTATCGGCAAACAATGAGAATGGGGAAGGGCAATGGCATTAGTGATCGCTCTTCCCCATCTTTCATGTAAATGCGGTGGTCTCCGACACCAGCGAGCAGCAGATTGTCGGGAGGGAACGCTTCCATCCCGACAATCTGCTGTAATATTGTCCCACCTTACTATCTGATATAGTCTTTGCATTGTTATTTTTTATACAATGCCCGAAAAAAATGTACCCATGTAAAATTTCATTGCAAAACTTATCAGTGCTTGAATTTCTGGTTGGAGTATCCATAATTGCACAAATGTCCATTAGAGAGGTATTCCAGTTAGATTAAGTTATCCCTTATCCTGTAGATGGGGGCTAACTATTAGATCAGTGGGGATCCTGCCGCTGAGACCCCCACCAATCACGAGAATGGGCACCGTCGTACCCCCTGCAGCCCCCCTGAAATGAATGGAGCAGCTGGTCGCACATGTGCGTGGCCTCTCCATTCACTTCATATGCCCTAAATAGTTTCATGACTACCAGTATGCAAGTATACAGAGTCCATAACTTCCCCAATTACCAGATCCAAATACCCTAGTGCACAGTCGTGTCCAGTCGTCTTTGTTTCCTCAAGAGCTGGAAGTTTTCCTATGAATGTGTGGACCTCTAGTAATTACATTCCTTCTCATTCTGCTCTAGTCACCATTCATTCTGTTTACAAAGCATCAGCAATAGTCTCCAAGGGAGCTTCTTTATGTTCACAACAAAACTACCCACCAAGATAAAGGGAGTAGTTTCAATATGGCAACAGTAACAATAATAGTAGTGACATCACACTGATAGACGTACATAGACGCTTCTCTCTGGTTCAGGCTGTGAACACAAGAGGAATTTAGAGTATTCATCCAAGGCAGATACACTGTGAATTTTTCATTCAGATTTGGTGGGCAGAAAATTCACACCGTATTACAACAACAACAACAGGATATGGGAAATAAGAACCGATAAAAAGTATCCTAAAAAAAAATTGAAAATGCATTATAATAGAAAAATTCAAGAAAATACTACATATAAAAATGGCATTTTGTCCTGAAGGGACTAAAAAATGTATATATATATACCTACTAAGAAAAAAAAGAATGTGTAATGGAGGCAAACACAAAAATTATTAATTATGGGGCACATTTATTAAGACCGGCACTTAAGATGCCCGTCTTAATAAACCCCTGCACTGTTGGTGGTTCCGCCAAAGTTATGAAGAGGCGCCGGCCTCTTCATAACTGTACCGGATCCTCCGCCAGTTCAAAATGTAAGATAGCTTCTTCTGAGCGGTCTTATATTTTAGACCTTTTTGTCGGCCTGTCCCCTTCCTCTTCCACTTTTTTATACCTGCCATGAGGGAGGAGAGGTTGCAGATTGCGGCGCAACTAGCTGTTGTGCCGCAATCTGCGTCTGAAATATGTCTAATATAGGCGTATTTCAGCTTAATAACTCTCTTCACTGCACATCTATCCCTCATGCAACATGCAAACTTCTGGCATGGATGGGGTCACGTGCGCCACTGCAGTCAGTGACTGGCCTAAGGAGTCATGTGTCTCGAAGAGGCACATGATCCTGCAGTCATCTTCTACTTGGAGACACATCACCAGTGATGTGAATCATTGGCTGCAGTGGTGTCTATCTTAGAAGTTTACATGCAGGAACCAAGATGCAGTGAAGAAGGTGATGCAGTGAAGAAGGTGAGGGGGCAGCTAAGTATGCATCTCTTCACAGTTCTGGTGTTTTCAGGGTGGTATTTAAAAAAAAAATGGCAGTTTTGGACAACCCCATCAAAGCAGAATATTTAAAGGATATCTCTAACTATAAAGGGCCAGTTCAAACAGAGTTTTTTGGAGCTCGTTTTGGAGCGTTTCTGCCTCAAAATCAGCTTCAAAAAACACCTCAGAACAGCCTCCTATGCATTTCAATGGGAAGCAGCGCTTGTTTTTTTTTTTTTACACGTGGAAGTGTGGGGAGAAAAAAGCAGCATGCCCTGTGTTGGGGCAGAAACAGCACTAAATCGCCCATTAAAAAATAGGGAGGCATAAAAAAAACCAGCTCCATGCAAGTCCATGCACTTTTTATTTTTTAACACCTGGTTAAAAAAAGACAATTAAAAAAACAGCATCAAAAACATGTCAAAGACTGCATGAAAAAAACATGTTTTTTTGCGCTAAAAAAAATGCAGACCCCTTGCTGATTTTTTTTAAAATCAGTCATGTGTACTGTGGCAGAAGAGGGAATAATGCAGTTTATACAAATTTTTAAAATGGGTTTTACGGGAGTACAATATTGATGACCTATCCTTAGGATAGTTCATCAATATCCAAGCACCACCTTCGATCAGCTGTTTGAAGAGGCCTCTACAGCCTTCACACAGTATACCACGCAACACACTGTATAGTGCTGTGCTTGGTTTGGCAGACCAGTCCATTCACTTGAATGGGACTGAACTGCACACAGGCCATGTAACTGATGAATGTGAAATCATTGGAATCAGAGCGTCATGGCCTCTTCAAACAGCTGACCAGTGGGAAGCCTAGAATCTGATCCCCACCTATCAGATACTGATCACCTATCCTAAGGATAGGTCAGCAATATTGTACTTCCAAAAACTCCTTTTAAGCGCCCATTTACACGGCCGTTTATTTATGTCCGCATCCGTTCTGCAATCTTGCAGAATGGATGCAAACTCATTCATTTCTGTGTGCTATCCGCATCCTTACTTCTATTCTGCGGCCCCGCGAAAAAGATTGAACAAATCATTTTCTTGTCCATTTTGCACACAATAATAGGCACTTCTATGATAGGGCAGGCAATTCTGTTGCACAAAATGCGGAACACACATGGCCAGTATCTGTGGTTTGCGGATCCGCAATTTGCGGACTGCAGAAAGGATACGGTCGTCTGAAGCCCTAATGAGCCCAAGGGTCAGAGCTCACTTCCCCTTCCAGCACTAACTAGAAAGCAAGAAAACTTGCTACAAAAAACATGCCAGTACCTCACCATAATTGTCACATGTGAATCCACCTTTAGGCCTCATGCACACGAACGTATTTTCTTTCCGTGTCTGTTCCGTTTTTTTGGCGGACCAAATATAGAACCATTCATTTCAATGGGTCTTCAAAAAAAACGGAAGATACTCCATGTGCATTTCGTTTCCGTATGTCCGTTCCATGTCCTATTACTGTCCGCATTACGGACAAGGATAGGACTGTTCTGATAGGAGCCAGCTTTTCCATTCTGCAAAATACGGAATGCACGCGTCATCCGTATTTTTTGCAGATCCGTTTTTCCGGACCGCAAAATACATACGATTGTGTGCATGATGCCTTATGCTTTGAATATTTAGAGCGGAATTGGAAAAACAAATATATTCAATAACGTTTAAAGCCCAATATCCCACCAGAAGTTTAAATGTATAATTAATAGGAGATTTACAGGAGAGGCGTCTGATGTTAAGCGCTGCTTTGGAAACAGTACCACCAGTCTGCCACGTCTCTGCTGTGTCAGTTTTAACTTCTTTGATTTGATTTGGTTTTCTTACAGCGTTCATGTTGCAAGATAAGGCTCCCTGCACATATATCAGTTGTGTCCGGCCAGTATGCAGTGCACTTCAGTGAACAGATCCACTGCATGCTGAGTTTTTCTGTCTGCCGCTATTTGACATCCCGCGTCATCAGTGATTGCGCCAGATGAATATGAATGATCCTAAAGAAAACTATGGGATCAGTTTTAGCTTCAGTTTCCTTCTGGCGTTTTTTTCACATCGCCAGAGGGGAACTGAAACGAACTGCTGCGTATATGTGAAGCTGGCCTAAATAATGAGGTGATACAAAGTATTTATATTTTTAAACTCTATTAAACCCTTTCTTCCTTTCTCTCCCTCGGGGACTTGTACAATACAATGTAACACTGCTGTATTGCAGTATATTATAATTTTACCATTATCCTGCTGCAGTCTGCTTTTGTCCCAGTGTAATATGAATAAACAAGCGGATGCTGTGTGTGTCATCCGCAGCGTGAATGACAGCCAAGCCCCGCACTGGACAGCAGAGACACGGAGCATTAACATAATTGATAATGGTCCGTGCCTCTCTGTGATCTTTTTACTACAAAATCACAGGGACAACTTTATCTCACTGTGATTTTGTAGTAAAAAGATCACAGAGAGGCACGGAGCAGTATCAATCATGTTAATGATCTGTGTCTCTGCTGTCCAGAGCGGGACATTGCTGTCCTTCATGCTGCGGATGACACGCATGGCAGCTCTAAGAAGAAAGGTCCAGTGTCCTTCACTAGGGCTTGGCATCCTAGTGGAACAGGCTAAGCTGCTGAGCTGACCCTTGCAACCTTTGCATGTCTTTGGTCAATGAGGGGTTTAAGTGAATCTGACAACAAAATCATGCTTTCCTGTCTGAGATCAAAATGAAATGGTGACAGGGCAGTTCATTCCCAGTATGTAAGGCCTCATGCACATAGCCGTTGCCCGGCCGTATTGCAGCCCACAAACAGAGGGTCTGCAATATGTGGGCACCGGCCGCGTGCTCACTGCATTACGGATGCGGACCCATTCCCCTGAATGGGTCTACAATCAAGAGCTGCGGTGTGAAATGGAGGCACAGAACCCCACGGAAGCACTACAGAGTGCTTCCGTGGTGTTTCTGTCCGTGCCTCCGCACCGCAAAAAAATAGAACATGGACCCATTCAAGTTGCAAATTGCGGTCCCCAAGGCACGGAACAGCCGCACAACAGCCGTGTGTATGAGGCCTAATTATGTGAAATCATCGCCCCTTTATTTCATATTTACAATTAAATACTGGCCCACTTTACTTACTTTGCTTCTACAACTTCACTCCCTTTAATAGATTTATCTATATTTGAAACATTAAAGATAAAGGGATGGTAGAGAAAAAGCAAGATGGCCTTTACAGCCTTTTACTGATGTTATGTAAGAAAGAATTCTCTTTCCATCCAGTGTTCCATACTAGGCAACTGTAGACTCCACTGTATAGATCAAATTGTGGCTGCTCATTTTTAGGGCTCATGCACATGACCGTGTTTTTTTTCATTCACTTCAATGGAGCTGCAAAAGATGTGGACAACACACCGTGTGCTGTCCGCATCCGTATGTGCTTTAGGGGGCACCTGCAAAAAAATAGTACATGTCCTATACTTGTCCATTTTAGGCCTCTTTCACACGAGCGTGACGGATTAGCTCCGGGTGCGTTCAGGGTGCGTTAAGCGAAACTTGAACCATTTTGAAAGCAAGTTCATTCAGTTTTGTCTGCGATTGCGTTCAGTTGTTCAGTTTTTTCTGCGTGGGTGCAATACATTTTGATGCGTTTTTCATACAACACAGAACTGATGCAAAAAGAAACGCTCATGTACACAGACCCATTGAAATGAATGGATCAGGATTCAGTGCGGTTGCTATGTGTTCAAGTCACGCATTGCACCCGCGCGGAAAACTTGCTCGTGTGAAAGGGGCCTTACAGACAAGGATAGGACTGTTCTATAGATGGTAGGAACTTCAAAATGCAGAACACACATTGCTGGTATCTGTGTTTTGTGGACCGCAAAAATGGCTACAACTGTGTGCGTGAGCCCTTGAGCAGAATGCGTCTCAGTAAATATAAGGAGGATATTGGCTTACCTTCACCCGTTCTGTTCTGTTTTTATTTCTGTAACACAACAAAATATGCCTGTAAGTTAAATATATAATCTCAACATTAACTTCTTCATAGTTATGGATATTGCATGCCATCACTTCCTGTGGGTAAGTATGTTAAAGTGCTTTGGTGGCACTTTAAATAAGGGAATCTACAAGATGCCCTTAAACTGTTAAAACACTATAGAGGTCCATTCATACGTCCGTAGGTGTTTTGCGGTCCGCAAACTGCAGATCCGCAAAACACAGATACCGGCAATGTGTGTTCCGCATTTTTCAGACCACACATCGCCGGCACTATAATAGAAAAAAAAAATTCTTGTCCGCAGTTGCGGACAAGAATATGACATGTTCTATTTTTTTCAGGAACGGAATTGCAGATCCGGGAACGCGGATGCGGACAGCACATAGTGTGCTGTCCGTATCCGTTCCGGCCCTATTGAAAATGAATGGGTTCGCGCCCGTTCCGCACAATTGCGGAACGGATCCGGACCATTCATATGGACGTGTGAATGGACCCTTAAAACTGGTTTGAGGGTGCTTAATGGTGTTCCTGCAATGTTTTTGAAAAAGACGTGTGGATGGCCTTCAGTTTTTGGTTTTGCTCCTGCAGTGCCTAAATATCTTTTCAGACGGGCTGCAGATGAGATGCTCAGCATGCCTTCAAGAGCATTTTATGGATCCTCTTAATTAAACAACTACTGTCTTATGACATTAGTGCTTTAAAAAAAACTTCCAAAGCCCTTTTCCCATACAATATTGCTCCCTATTTCCTTGTGTGCAACTATTGAGTTTTGAAAATGTGAGCACAGCTTTGTACTGGATACAGGTTTGTTGAACAGAATAATGAAAATAACATAAACATTTAAAAAATTAATTCTAAGAAATATTTTTGTAAATGACCCAAAAGGCAACAATATGGCCTATGGGCATAGACTTGTAGTGTTATAATCTGCAGTTGATTTCTGCTAGATAAGCAACAAGCACACAACGGAGAAAAACGGACATGTGATGGACATTTTTTTAATGGCCATTACACGTCCGTTTCAAGACCAATGTTATTCTATGGGGTTATTCACACTGCAGTTTTTTTAACGGCCAGTGAATAACGGACGTAAAAAGATAGAACATGTTCTATCTTGTCCATTTTTCACTGACCGGCTGCCCCCATACAATTGAATGGGTCCCTTTTCAACGTCCGTTTCTCAGAAAGGCATCAGTGAAAAAAAGTCTGTTAAAATTGACAGTTTATCCATTTTTAACAGACTTTGTTCCGTCGCTCCATTCAAGTCAATGGGTCCACAAAAAATATGGAATGCATACGGAACACATCTGTACGTCATCCGTTTTTTGCATATCCATGCCCACTTTTCCCATGTGTTTACTGTTTACAAACATTACAGTAATGATTACAAATTTAATGTTTCCATTTGCGATTCGCAGAAAACGGTTCGCATACAGAAACTTTATGGAGATTTTTTACGGAAATACAAAACGGAAACATTACGGAAACAAAAAACGGAACCATGGATCCGTGAAGAAACGGACCGCAAGACACAGCAAAATACATACGGTCGTGTGAAAGAGGCCTTATCCTGAAAGAAAGCCAAGCAAATTATTACCCCTATCAAAACTCTGTAGTATGGTACAATGCATATGTATAGGGTTTAACAAACCAAATGCTGATGCAGAGAAATAAAAAGTATCCGATTTTTGAAAGGCATGATAGGGATTTTGCCATCTTTATCACAGAAATTTTCCAGATTCGCCACAAGTTTTCCAGATTTTGCTTTATAATCAATTGCAAAATCTTGCCACAGACTTCAGGCCAATCTGCGGCAGATAAAGACTTCTGTGTGGCCATATATCAGCTAAGGGTACTTTCACACTTGCGGTAAACTTTTCAGGCGTTGAGTTCCGTCCTAGGGACTCAGTACCAGAAAAAAACTGATCAGTTTTAGGCTACATGCACATGACGTTGTTTTTCTCTGCGTCCGTTCATTTATTTATTTTTTGTGGATAGGATGGGGACCCATTCATTTTAATGGGTCAGCAATAAAATGTTGATAGTTCATCCGTTTGTGTTCCGCGTCCGTTGTCCGTGTTTCCCTTCAGCAAAAAAAATTGTGCATGTCCTACTTTTTTCACATTTGCAGACAAGGATTTTACAAAGGATCTGTGGAAAAAAGTGGATCCTCAAAAAAAACGGATGTCGCATCCGTTTTTTTTGTGGACGCACAATTTGCGGACGCATAAAACAACTGTTGTGTGCATATAGCCTTATCCTAATGCATTCTGAATGGAAAGAAATCGGTTTAGTATGCATCAGGATGTCTTCCGTTCAGTCACTGTACGTTCTTTTGGACTGAGAAAATACCGCAACATGCTGCAGTTTTATCTCCGGCCAAAATTCCGGAACACTTGCCGGAATGCCGGATCCGGCATTAATTTCCATTGAAATGTATTAGTGCCGGATCCGGCATTAAAATTACTGCATTGACGGATCCTGTCTTCTGGTCTCCGGATGTGCAGACCTTTAAAAATGTGAAAATAATAAATACCGGATGCATTTTTCAGACTGATCAGGATCCTGATCAGGTATTTTAATTCATTTGTCGGGGTACCTTCACACTGGTATTTTTGTTTTCCGGCATAGAGTTCAGTTGCCGGGGCTCTATGCCAGAATAAAACGCTTCAGTTAAGATAATACAACCGCATGCATCCGTTTGAACGGATCCACTTGTATTAACTTTAACTATTTTTTAACATTGCCAAAACTGATCCGTTTTGAACTCCATTGAAAGTCAATAGAGGACGGATCCGTTTTCTATTGTGGCAGAATGTGCCAGAGAAAACAGATCCGTCCTCATTGACTTACATTGGGGGTCATGACGGATCCATCTTGCTCCGCATCCCAGGACGGAAAGAAAACCGCAGCATGCTGCGGTATTTTCTCTGTCCAAAAAACTTTCACATACTGAACGGAAGACATCCTGATGCATCCTGAACGGATTTCTCTCCATTCAGAATGCATGGGGATAATCCTGATCAGTTTTTTTCTGGCATAGAGCGCCGACGACGGAACTCTATGCCGGAAAAGAAAAACGCCAGTGTGAAGGTACCCTCAGACTGATCAGTCTAAAAATGACATGCTGATTGAGTGATAAGAAAAAGCAAGAAAGCAGGGGGTAGCACTGCAATATGTCCCAAAAATCTTACTCTGCAAGTGGGGTCTTTCGTAGAGCCAGTCCTATAGCAAATACGGTGGTGCTCAGCTTGCTAGTAGACAGTCAATATAGAATTCACCGGAGACAAAATTAAAATGTGGCACTTACCAATGCTATGGCATCCAATATATTTATTCCTCCATCAATGGAAAATCACAATGTAGGGCTGGGGGCGGATGCGCTACATTAACGGCTGGCTGGCAGCCCTACATTGTGATTTTCCGTTTATGGAAGAATAAATATATTGGATGCCATAGCATTGGTGAGTGCTGCATTTTCATTTTGTCTCCGGTGAATTCTAAAAATGACATGCGTTTGCATACAGTTTTCCAGGCAGGCAGTTCAGGCAACGGAACTGCCTGCTGGAATCAAACAACACAAGTGTGAAAGTACCTTAAACATGGATGTGTTGTCAAAAGGGATAGGGGAGTATGCTAATGCCTGTAGTGGCAGCTTGCCTCTCCTCAGAACAAAAGGATCGGACATTAAAGGGAATCTGTCACCAGCATATTAGCTAATTTTTTTTTTCATGAATCCATGTGTAAAAAATTACCTTCTTTCCATATCTGTTCTTGATTTACTTGTGTGCCTTGTCATTTCTTCAAAAAAACGCTTTTTACGATATGCAAATTAACCTGTAAGGAGCCCAGAGGGGCGTTATTCCTTTACCAAGGTGCCCAGGATCGCCCCCCTGATGTGCCGGGCCCGCCTAAATTTTAAAAAGAAGAACGCCTCTAAGATGTAAAAAATGCTAAGTGCTCCGCCCCCCTCCTCCCCACCAGCTCCTCTCTCTGACGCAAATATTCGCAATATTCGCTGGCAGCCTGAAATCCCGCGCAGGTGCAGTGACGCTGTTGAGGCTGTTGCCCTTAGTTTCCATATCATCGCGCAGGCAATCGCACTGCGCCTGCGCGGGATTTTAAGGCTGCCAGCAAGAGGCGGATCGGGGATATTTGCGGCAGAGAGAGGACCTGGCACGGGGGGGGGGGGGGAGGGTTATACCGAGCAAGGAATAATGCCCCTCTGGGCTCCTTACAGCTTAATTTGCATATCGTAAAAAGCGTTTTTTTTAAGAGATGACAAGGCACACAAGTAAATCAAGAACAGATATGGGAAGAAGGTAATATGCTGGTGACAGATTCCCTTTAAATTCAACAAGCCCTATCTCTCTTTTCCCTGACATCACCTGTTGGTGGATAGTTGAGTGGCACCTGTACAACAAATAAGATACTTGGTCAGTTTTGCCAGTGGGTTCAGTCACCTTTTCTTTTATGTGTATGGGACCCTATTTATCCGACGTGAGAACCAACCAACCCATCAACTCTACCTCTTGATTTCCCCCTCCCCCCGTTGTCCCCTTTAACCTATCACTTATATGTGCTCCATTACATGATTCTAGTATCTTTATTAACTTCAAAAAAATACAAAGGATAATAGGAACAGCAGTAAAAGGCCTCATGCACACGGCCGTTGCCAACCTATGGAAATATAGCGGCCCGCAAATAGCGGGTCATCAATATGCGGGAACCGGCTGTGTGTTCCCTGCATCACAGATGTGGACCCATTCACTTAAATGGATCCGCAATCCAAAGCTGTGCTGTGGAACGGAGGCACGGAACCCCAAGGAAGCACTATGGGGTGCTTCCGTGGTGTTTCTGTCCGTGCCTCCGTACCGCTATAAAATAGAACATGTTCTATTTTTTGGTGGTGCAGACGGATCACGGACCCATTCAAGTTGAATGGGTCTCGATCCATCCCGGCCGTCGCACGGACATTGCCCGTGCATTGGGGACCACAAATTGCGGTCCCCAATACACGGAAGGGCCGCACAATGGCCATGTGCATGAGGCCAAACACTAGAGAATTGCAGCCATTCAGGCCATTACTTATATATTATTTCAAATAGTGACTTTCTCAGGAATAAAACTTTGATATATTTTATAACTATACCAGAATATATCAATTATCCAATGACAATTCCTTCATTAACACTGTAAATGAAAAAATATCTGTTGCAAGGCCTATCACTGTTTAGAAGGCTAATTTCTCTTTACTAATCAATTATGATTAGGGCCTCTTGACCTCAATTAAATCTTGCCAGTGTTGTTGCTCTCAAAGCTTCAGTCAGTTTCCAGTATTATTTCCCATTAAGAGAATAACTGAAATGTAACGTCTACAGCCATTCCAACAAAATTACATTCACCTTGTCTCGTTCTCTTCACAGTAGATCTCTAACCCAGGGACAAAGGCTGTGATAATATATGGTTATTGATCCATATGATAAACAATGTTGGAAGCCTTTGTGTGGTATCTTATGCTACAGATGAAGTTTGTTCTGTTTTATCCTTATTGCATGGCCACACATTAGGCCTGATTCACACGTCAGTGTTTTGGTCAGATATTTTCCTCAGTGATTGTGAGCCAAAACCAGTAGTGAAGCCTACTCAGACATAAGGTATAATGGAAAGATTTGCGCGTGTTCTGTTTTGCTGACTCACACCAGGTTTTGGCTCACAATCACTGGTGCCTCGTTCACATTTCCATGTCAGTGTCACGTGAAGGATCCGTGGTTGGTCTGTGTGTTCGTATTTACCAACCGTGTCTCATCCGTAACTCACAGAAGTTGCCCTGCTGAAAATTAATTTCCAAAGAATCTTCTATCAGTCTTCATTGAAAAAAGGACGCAACACGGACACAACACGGATGACATCGTGTTGTATCAGTGATTTTCTCGGACCCATAGACTTCAATGGGTGTGCTTGTCTGCATCACGGATCAAAGTAGTGCATGTCCCCGTGACCCACGGTCAGTAATAAAATACTGAAATGTGAACAGACACATTTAAATCAATGGGTACGTGTCCTGCCCGCAGAAAATGCTGACAGCACACGTCAGCAAAAAACAGAAATGTAAACGAGGCCCGACTGTGTGAATTTGGCCTAACTGTTGTTATATAGCAACACTGGATTTGTGTAAGGCCTCTTTCACACTTCTGTGATTTGGTCAGTGATTTCCATCACTGATTATGCGATACAAAACTAGGTGCAGGTGAAAAACAAAATAGAGGTTGTCTTACTATATCAAATGGCATTTATTATGTAAACAATGTTAATATAAGGCACTTACTAATGTATTGTTATTATCCATATTGCCTCCTTTGCCGACTTAATTCATATTATACACTGCTCGTTTCCAGGGGTTATGGTCCCTGCGCAGATATGAGGTGGCCAGGAAAGGAGCTGTTGGGCATGCGTGGCCGTCCTTTATAGAGGCCAGTGCTTTTTTTGTATAGTGTGCAAGCACGGGCACTACTTCTGCATTACTTGGTAGTCATAACCCCTTGATAGGAGAAGTGAATAATGTGATGGAAAAATGAATCAAGCCAGCAAAGGAGGCAATATGGACAATCACCATACATTAGTTAAGTGGCTTGTATACATTTTGTCTACATTATAAATGTCATTTGATGAAGTGAGACAACCCCTTTAAACCATATTTCTTTGGGGATGCCATTTCTGGTTTTACTCTTAATCACTGATGGAAGTCACTGACTAAACACTGATGTGTGAAAGAGACCAAGAAATAAATTCTTATTATGGTCTAAGGCCTTAGGTCCTATTCATAGTTCTGTGTTTGATCAGTGATTTCCATCAATGACTGTTAGCCAAAATCAGGAGTAGAGTCTATACAGAAATAATTGAAAATTGAAAATTTGCACCTATTCTGTGTTTTTGACCGGCACCGGAACCACTGAACCACCACGCTGCCCACTAGTGATTAACTAAGTATTAAAAAAATTTGATTGTGCTGCTTCGCCGAATTTTTCAAAATATTTGCTTTGTGATGAATTACTTCATCACAAAGCGCATTTCTTTGTAAGTAGTGGGTGCAATGACAGGGAGTGGCGATTGCACTCCCCGTCATTGTACCCCTCAGATGCCACATTCATAGCTGATCGCGGCATCTGAGAGAAATTGCACAATGTAAAATTTAAAAAAATAAATAAATCCTACTTTTCATTTGCTTGCGACTGGCCAGCTGCCGCCACCTCGATTGAAGATCTGTCCTGAAATCTCGTGTGGCCCGTGATGACGTCACCGCGCACAGGATTTCGTGCGAGATCTTCAAGCAAGATGGCGGTGGCCGGCCCGTCGCTAGTAAACGGATGAGGTAAGTATGATTTTTTTTTAGCTTTTTACACTAATTCAGGTAAATCGATTCGCTGGCATGAGGAAATTTATCCTGAAATTCGGATCGAAGTCCATATTGATTTTCTCAACACTATTGTCCACCACTGACCCATTGTACATGCTAATGATGTGTAAAAGGACATCTGAACCCAGGACTTCAGAGAAGAGAAGAGGATGGATACCGGTGCTGCACCAGAAATTCATAGTTCGCTCTGTTTCTTTCAATGTTGGCAGTTTGAACAAGTGAATAGATGTCTTCTGGTTATCAGTGAATTTTTTAGCACGTAATAAATTGTTAAATACGTACAGCTGTTCTTTGGATATGGAATGGCTTGTAATCCTGATTTGAGTGCACAATGGTTTTCAAACAAGCCTAAAGTGGGCTGAAGCTGAACCTTTAGGCCTCTTTCACACGAACAATACGGATTGGATCAAGATGCGTTGAGGGTGCGTTCAGTGAAACTCAAACAATTTTGCAAGCAAGTTCAGTCAGTTTTGTCTGCGATTGTGTTCAGTTTTTTCCGCACGGGTGCAATGCGTTTTAAAGAAAAACGCAGAATATAGAACACGCTGCACTTTTCACGCAAAACAGAACTGATGCGTGAAAAAAAAAGGTTATGTACACAGACCTATTGAAATGAATAGGTCAGGATTCAGTGCGGGTGCTATGCATTCACTTCACGCATCGCACCCAAGCGGAAAACTCGCTGGTGTGAAAGGGGCCTTAGAAACTGCTTTGTTGAATTACATCATCCTTACCTTTTAGCACTCCTGGTCCCTACGGACTCATCCATGAGGTCAGCATTTCTTCTAGGAGGCTTATAGTAATCTTGTCCCTAAAAAAAACAATTAAATTAGCATCCATATTAGGCATTCTCACATTCCTGTACATATACAGGTCTTTCATTAAATTTGACTTGAATATAAAACTTCAAGCCCTGATTTATCAAGACCAGTTTCTGGCATAAATAATGATAAATGTGCCAAGGTCCATGGCCCCACCCTCCCCACGCCTCCTTTTCAGAAACTGATGAGGGCAGCATAAAAATGCGAGTAGAAAAGTCACAATGGCAATTACAAACTGGTACAAAGGAAAAATGTCTTAGTTGCCCACAAAAACCAATCAGATTGATCCTTTCATTTTCCAAAAGAGCTCTGAAGAATAAAAGGTGGAATCTGACTGGTTGCTATGGGCAACTAAACCATTTTTTTTTCTACACAAGTTTTGATAAATCTCCCCAAATGAGTTCGTGAAAAAAAACACCATTAATGTGCAGGTAATTTTTCATGGATGATTTGCTAGAAACCACTGGATGGGCATTCTTCCTTTGACAGATGTGAAAAACGAATGACATACTGATGTCACACAGATGGAACAAACTGAAGAATGAAACACGGTGGAGGACAAAACTAATTCAACGTGGATGGAAAATCATCAGTTTTTTACATCGCTTGGTGGATGTCAGGTAACAATGGGATTGGCTCCAGGTGCATGTGCGCCTTGGCCTACAGATTTGCAATAGGCCCCTGCCTATTGCACAAAGTTAATCTAGATCACCAAGTGTCCCAAGGCTGCATTTTTTAAAAACTCCCAAAAAAGAAGAAACGCTTTGTATATTGTGAGTGTGCACTGTAGACTTTAAAAAACATGGCTGCTATAAACAAACAAAAAATGATGTTAAAAACCCTGCCAAAAACCAGCGTTTTGTTCCATTTTAAAATGCATAAAAAAAATTTAAAACAATTTACATGGTCAACTTTTTTGTATGCAACAAGCATTTTTCTATAGGTTTTAATATGCAATACAAATATTCAGGTAAAAATGCCATAGAAACAACCATGTGGCATTTTTCATATCGTTTTTTTTCTGGGCCAAAAACACTGTGGCCAGATGTTACATTAAAATCTATAGTGAAATATAAAACACACTACATACAATGGGGGACATTTATTTTTTTAGGATTTGAAGAAAAAAAGCAAGTACAAAATGGCGCCAAATAAAAAATGGCATTAATATTTAAAAAAACACTAGCATTTGAAAGTATTTTAAAACTCCACAAAATAAGACTGTGCCAAGGAGACCTAAAAAGACTGCTGACAAATTAAAAAAAGGCCTGTTTTACCCCTAGTTTAATAAAATAAAATGTAAGAACATAAAAAACAGAAATCCACATATAGAGATTTCAGGTGTCACCTGGTAGTCACAGTGTCTGTCTATACAACAGCCTGAGCTTAGTCAGATGACTTAGGCTGGGTTCACACGAGCGTGATGGATTTAGGTCCGGATGCGTTGCGGATGCGTTCAGTGAAAACTGAGCGTTTTCACAGGCAAAGCCATTCAGTTTTGCCTGCGATTGCGTTCAGTTGTTCAGTTTTTTCTGCGCGGGTGCAATGCGTTTTGATGCGTTTTTCACGCGCGTGATAAAAAACTGAAGGTTTACAAACAACATCTCCTAGCAACCATCAGTGAAAAATGCAACGCACCCGCACTTGCTTGCAGATGCAATGCGTTATTAACGCAGCCCCATTCATTTCTATGGGGCTGCGGTTGCGTTTATAACGCATAAGATAGAGCATGCTGCGATTTACACGCGTTGCAGAAGTGATGCGTTAAAAAAAACGCTCATGTACACAGCCCCATAGAAATGAATGGGTCAGGATTCAGTGCGGGTGCAATGCGTTCACATCACGCATTGTACCCGCGCGGAAATCACGCTCGTGTGAATGCAGCCTTAGGGCTCATTCACACGCCCGTTGGTTTGGTTCTGCATCCAAACCGCATTTTTTGCGGCTCGGGTGCAGTCCCATTAACTTCAATGGAGCCGCAAAAGATGCGGACGGCACTCCGTGTGCTGTCCGCATCTATTGCTCTGTTCGGTGGCCTCGCAAAAGTTATAAGTCATGTCCTATTCTTGTCCGTTTTGCGGACAAGAATAGGCATTTCTATAAAGGGCCGTGCGTTCCGTTCCGCAAATTGCAGAAGGCACACAGGCAGCATCCGTGTTTTGCGGATCGCAAAACAGAGCACATTCATGTGAACAAGCCCTTAGTCAGAGGACGCAAAAAAACTTTTGGTATTTTTTTTATATTTACTGCAACCCCGGCTCAGGATGTTAGGAGCATAATTCCAGCCACCATGTCCACTCATACACAAACACACATAGATATCAGACGTATTTATATTGTGTCTGTAATAAAAATTATGATGTACCATGTAATAGACTTTGGGTCTGTTCACAAGATACTTGATTCTTATACCATTCATTTAGAACTTGTTACATCTGTACTCCAACAGATAACACTATATAGGCATCCATTGTCTATAGACTCGTATGTTAAAAAAAACGCACACTTTGATTTACGGTAGTTTTTTTTTTTTTTGTGGGATGCCCCTGTGCAGAATAGGGTAATATATTACTCTAACTTAAACAACAAAGATGTATACCTGATCTTGATGAATGCCAAAAGCATATTTACCGGCATATAATCCGCACGTACAGCTGTTACATGATGTACAGCATATAGAGCCTAGGAGGTTTTGATATTTATACAATTATTTAAATTGATGTGCAAACTATTTAGATAGTTCAGATCTGATGGGGCTTAAGTGGAAATATAAAGCCCTATAGTTGATATCGCTGTCCAAATGAATATTACATTTGCGTCTGTACGTTCATCAGATGTAACTGTTGATATTATTTAAAAAATTGCAAACTTTGTTACAGCTCATGGAAAATATATTAAATGGAAAAAAAATATGTACATTTTGCAAAGAGTGAGTCAAGGACCTATTGAGAAACTATGATAATGTGTGTGGTGGAGAAGCAACGTCCCTACAGGTCTCTGTATAAAGACTGTTACATACAATCATTAAGATGGAGTTTGAAAAGAATATTGTTCAGTGCAATGTAGATACAATAGATATATATGTTTAGGAGTACCTCGGTATCACCTCGAGACAGATTAGGAGACAGCGGGCGGAAAGCTGCGTTGCTATTCACATCAATACGTTTGCTTCCATAGGCTGTTTCAGCTCTTGGGACGCTGGATGGAGAAGCGAGATCACTGTCGTTGCTCAGACTGCTGTTACTCATCCTGGAACACAAGTTTCAGGTAAACAGGGAAAGAATATGCCCTGGATGTCTCTGTCGGCAGGTCAGAAGCAGAACTCTGCTGCCAGCTACACCATTAGAGTATAAATGTTACCAGGAGACATGGCTGCATAGCAACCTGTATACACACAGGGCAGGGCTGTGCTTCTGAAAAGGAGGGGGTGTCACAAAATGGGAGGGAGTGAAAGTCAGTACAACAATGAAACACTGACGTACGTACAGCACAAGTGTCACAGAAAACATCCAGAGTATACGGCAAATGGTTATTTTGACTGTTGCATGTTTCTATTAGGCCCTGTTTACAACACATGTGTGCCATATATCAGGCGTGTAAGATTTATTTTAGTAAGAAAAAAATAAAGTGAGGTCAAGGTTTACAAAAATGTTTTTCTTAAGACATGTATACAGTTAGGTCCATAGCTGGACAGAGACAACATTTTTCAAATTTTTGTTCTGTACATTACCACAATGGATTTTGAACAAAACAATTCAGATTCAGTTAAAGTTCAGACTTTCAGTGGGGTGAACAAAATGATTGCATAAAAATGTAAGGAACTAAAGCATTTTTTAAACTCAATCCCCTCATTTCAGGGGCTCAAAAGTAATTGGACAAATTAAATAATTGTAAAAAAAAAAATGTTAATTTCTAATACTTGGTTGAAAACCCTTTGTTGGCAATGACGGCCTGAAGTCTTGAACTCATGGACATCACCAGACGTTGTGTTTCCTCCTTATTAGGCCCCTTTCACACTTGCGTTGTGTGGATCCGGCGTGCACTTCCGTCCCGCTGGATCCGTCACAATGCATGACAACTGAAAGCATTTGTAGACAGATCCAGATTGCGGATCCGTCTACAAATGCATTGCAAGTGCAGATCCGTCTCTCCGTTTGCCGTGCGGAGAGACGTATCCATCTTGTATTTTTTTCACTGTTTTAAAGGTCTGCGCATGCGCACACCTGAAGGACGGATCCGTCCTTCAGTCTTTTTTTAATGCCGGATCCGGCCCCAATGTAAGTCAATGGGACTTAAGGCCTGATCAGGCGTTCAGTCATGTGTTCAGGCTTTTCATGACGGAGATAAAACCGCAACATGCTGCGGTTTTATCTCCATCCTGAAAAGTCAAAAAGACTGAACTGAAGACATCCTGATGCATCCTGAACGGATTTCTCTCCATTCAGAATGCATTGGGATAATCCTGATCAGTATCTTTCCGTCCTAGAGACCCGAGGACGGAACTCTAGGACGGAAAGTAAAAACGCTAGTGTGAAAGAGCCCTTAATGCTCTGCCAGGCCTTTACTGCAGCGGTTTTTAGTTGCTGTTTGTTTGTGGGCTTTTCTGTCTGAAGTTTCTTTAAGGCTACTTTCACACTCGCGTTTTGGGCAGATCTGTCATGGATCTACAAAAACGGATCCGTTACAATAATACAACCACATGCATCTGTCATGAACGGATCCGTTTGTATTATCTGTGACATTACCAAGACGGATCCGTCACGAACTCCATTGAAAGTCAATGGGAGATGGATCCGTTTTCTATTGTGCCAGATTGTGTCAGGGAAAACGGATCCGTCCCTATTGACTTACATTGTGTGCCAGGAAGGATCAGTTTGGCTCAGTTTCATCAAGCGGACAGCAAAACTCTGCAGGTAGCGTTTTGGTGTCTGCCTTCAGAGCGAAATGGAGACTAATCGGAGGCAAACTGATGCATTCTGTGCGGATCCTTTTCAATTCAGAATGCATTAGGCAAAACGAATCCGTTTTGGACTGCTTGTGAGAGCCCATGACGGATCTCACAAACGGAAAGCCAAAACGCGAGTGTGAAAATGCATGCTCTATTGGGTTCAGATCAGGTGACTAACTTGGCCATTCAATACTATTCCACTTCTTTGCTTTAATAAACTCCTGGGTTGCTTTGGCTTTATGTCCATCTCTGTATTATGAAATGCCGACCAATCAGTCTGCATTTGGCTGGATTTGAGCATAAAGAATGTCTCTGAAAACCCCAGAATTCATCCGGCTGCGTCTGTCCATTGTCACATCATCAATAAACACTAGGGACCCAGTGCCACTGGTAGTCGTGCATGCCCAAACCATCATACTGCCTCCGCCGTGTTTTACAGATGATGTGGTATGCTTTAGATCATGAGCTGTACCATGCCTTCGCCATACTTTTTTCTTTCCATCAATCTGGTAGAGGTTGATCTTGCTTTCATCTGTCCAAAGAATGTTCTTCCAAAAGTGTTTTAGATGTTTTTTTTAGCAAAGTCCAATCTAACCTTCTTATTCTTGAGGCTTATGAGTGGCTTGCAAGGTGCAGTGAACCCTCTGTATTTACTGTCATGCAGTCTTCTCTTTATGGTAGATTTGGAAATTGATACGCCTATATCCTAGAGAGTGTTGTTCACTTGGTTGGCTTTGTGAAGGGGTTTCTCTTCATCATGGTAATTATTCTGCAATCATCCACCACTGTTGTCTTCCGTGGGCATCCAGGTCTTTTTGCATTGTTGCATTGTTGCTTTCTTTCATTCTCAGGATGTACCAAACTGTAGATTTTGCCACTCCAAATACTGTAGCAATTTCCAGGATGTTTTTTTTCTGTTTTCGTAGATGAAGGATGGCTTGTTTCACCCGCATGGAGAGCTCCTTTGACCGCATGTTTACTTCTCAGCAAAATCTTCAAAATGCAAGCACCATACCTAAAATCAACTCCAGGCCTTTCATGTGCTTAATTAAGAATGAAATAATGAAGGAATTACCCACACATGCCCATTAGCAGCCTTTGAGTCAATTGTCCAATTACTTTTGGTCACTTTAAAAACAGGGATCCACATGTAAAGGAGCTAAGACTCCTAAACCCTTCATCCAATTTTAATGTGGATACCCTCAAATGAAAGCCAAAAGTCTGGACTTTATGTCCATGTCTATTATATAACTATAACTTGAATATGTTTTAGTAAACAGTTAATAAAAACAAAATTTGTGTCAGTGTCCAAATATATATGAACCTAACTGTAAATGTGCACTATAAGATGGGTATTCCGATCTCTTGGACCCTCACCTATCTCGATAATGGCTGGCCCTGCATCCTGGCAGAGAATGAGTGAAGAGGCTCATGTGCGTGTCTCTCTCTAGTCACTTTACAAAGTCGACAGATTCAACAGATTCTATGTTCACTATCTGATGTCCTCCTGAAAATTGATGAGCTGAGATCATAGAGTTTTCAAGGCATCTACTAAGGCGATCAATATATATCCTCTTCAGGGCACCATCAGCCTACCGTTCATAGGATCTTTAAGACTTGCTCTGTCTTTAGACGGGACCAAGGTACACTTGGATAATTTGGCCATCACCTATCCAATTTGGGAGGAGAGCCCCAATCATTCCACTGACTTTTTTTCCTAAACTGCTTGGTAACCGTGGTCTGTTTTATCTCTGTTGTGAAAACAAGGACAAACTCACAATACTAGCCCAAGCCAATGAAAAAAGACCTACCTGTTACCATTAAAGGATCAGAGCCTCACAAAAATCCTTTCGGTATTGTCAGACTCCTCCAGACAAATGGTTTTAATTATCTTAACTATACCATCCAACAGAGAAAGTGTTGTGGTTGCATTCTCTTCCTCAGAAGATGAGGATCCAACCTTATATATTACTCTAAAATGGCTGTCCTCACAACCATCGAGTGTTGTATCACAATGACAATAAGAATAAATTAGACTCAGATGTTATCTTTCCATGGCCAGATTGCTTATGAAAGCGGTCAGATTCAGAAGACATGGTGCTTGATAGCACCAAAAAAGTAATATAGTGGAATGAAAGGAAAAAGCAAAACCTGGATATATTGAAACTGACTTCAGTCTACTGAAGAGGAGGAAGAGAAGGAGGAGTAGCTGGGGTAACTTGCGCCAAAGCAATAACAGCATATTTCAAATAACTCTTTACTTAGAGCTCCTATAATGGTGTCCCCACCAAGGTCCTCCTATACAACCCTTGCATGTAGGGCTGAATATTTCACTAAGGTTGGGGTAGAAGAAAAAAATGCAATTCTAAAATGTGTGGTATTCCCTATAAGCAGGGGCGTACATAGAAATCACTGGGCCCCATGGCAAGCATCTAAATTGGGCCCCCTTGTGCGTGACCTATCATGCCCCTTAGGGTACGTGCACATCTACTGCAGAGGTTCCAGCAGAAGCCTCTGTTGCAGATTCTGGCAAAAACAAAGGGCAAAACACAGCTGCATGCGGGATCTCGAATGACCCCATTATTGTGAATGGCATCCGACAGGTGTCAGCGGTGTTTGGCATATGCTGGAATTGGCGCTTCTGGTATTCTGCTGGAATGCTGAAACAGAATACTGAAATCTGATGGCAAGTAAATACCTAGCCTTACCCGATGAACTGTGCCCGCTGCTGCTACTTTATATAGTGTATATCACCAAATAGCCATAAAGGGACACGCTATAAAAATTTCAAAGCTTTATTAGTTGATAAAAAGACCAACAACAGATATATATATAATGTCAATATCAAAGAATATATGGCGGCAGTACAAATGGTAGCCAAGTTATGTGGCTCCCCTCCCATGCACAGAAGACCCGATTTTATCTCCCATATAGGGTAAATGGAAACCCTATCACAGTGCTAATTAAGATAACACCCTCTATATAGGATGTAAAAGAAAACAGTGCCTAACTATACTAGCCAAATGGGCAATTATGCACATATAATACAGCTACAAAGCACATTTCACAATTGGTATACCTGAGGGACACTTGAAAAGGAAGACACGGGCTTCTAGCTGAGAGGAGAGCCCACCCCACTTTATACAGTGTGCCATCCTTCCCCGATGGACTGTGCATGCTCCTGCTTCACCTCCTCCCCAATGCTGACTTACTGGTTATGCTGCTGGCAGAGTGCAGTCAGGGCCTGGGGCAGATCTTCACGGAGCTGGACTGGAGTCTGGACTGGTGAGGCTGCTGGATCAGGTCAGGTCCGGACCGGTCAGTCAGGTGACGGCATGTGCTGGCAGAGGAACAGGACAGTGACATTTTACAAAGTGCAGACACAGAAAACTAAAGGATTTAATCTAGCACAACTGCAGAACCTCCTAATACACACATCAGCTGCATCAGAACCTCCTAACACACACCTCAGCTGCTGCAGACCTCCTAACACACACCTCAGCTGCTACAGAACCTCCTAACACACCTCAGCTGCTGCAGAACCTCCTAATACACATGTCACCTGCTGCAGAACCTCCTAATACACACATCACCTGCTGCAGAACCTCCGAATACTCACCTCAGCTGCTGCAGAACATCACTATACACTCCTCGCTGCAGAACATCACTATACACATATCTACTGCTGCAGAACATTATAATACACGCCTCAGCTGCTACAGAACCTCATAATACACACCTCAGCTGCTGCAGAACATTATAATACACACCTCAGCTACTGCAAAATATCATAATCTGGTGCTAGAGAACATATAAGGCTTTGATCACATCTGTGTTGGGGCCTCATTTGCAGATCTGGTCATAAATGCTGGCAGATGGAAACCCGTCAGATCTCAACATAGTCAGCAGGATTGGTCCGGTGTTGTCGTTCATGAAGTGCCAGATCCGGAACTACAGTGATTTTTGTTGTTGTGCTCCTATGATGGCAGAACAGTGAACGTCACCAGCACCGATGTGAACAAAGCCTAATACACACCTCAGAAGCTGCATAACTTTATAATTGTGAGAAGGGAACTACAAGCTTCATCATTATCAGATTGTTATTATTGGAAATTAGGGGACAACACAGGGAGAGGTAAAAGTGGAGAGAACTATAACTCCCAGCATGTCCAGGCTGTTATTATTAGATACAAGTGTATATTACACAGAGAGTATAAGGCCGTGTTCACATCACTGTTTAGTTTTCCGTACTTCTGATCTGTCAGAAGAACAGAAAAATAAAGAAAAAAACAGATCCTGTAATTCAAGCATCAGTTCTGCACATTCCGCGTCCGTTTGAGCCATTTCTGCCTAAGATCCGTTATTTTAGATGGAAAAAAGTCCTGTATGCAAAACGGAAAGCTAAACGGTAATGTGAACCCAGCCTAAGAAGAGAGAACTACAACTCCCAGCATTTCCAGATTATTATAGAGCATCATCCAGTTTAACTAAGTGAGAACTTTAAAAGGAAATAACTATAACCCCCAGTATGGCCAGATTTATTCTGGGGCATCAGTATACATTACAGAGAGGTGTTATAAGAGGAGAGAACTACAATTACCAGCATTACCAGACTGTACTAGGGCATAAGTTAAAATTACATAAAGAGGGATATAATAGGGCAGAACTACAACTCCCAGCATTACCTGACTGTACTAGGGCAAAAGTTCAAATTACATGGAGAGTGATATGATAGGACATAACTACAACTCCCAGCATTACCAGACTGTACTAGGGCATAAGTTGAAATTACATGGAGAGGGATATAATAGGACAGAACTACAACTCCCAGCTTTTCTAGGATGCTATATGGATTATCCCAGGACACCACTAACATCTCCTCCAGGCACCACACAGAAGCTCCGCCCCTTCACAGGGACATCCCACAGCTCATTTACCAGGTTTCTGCAATGGTCACATGATGATGACATCACAAAAGGTCCTTCAGACGTCCCTGCTCTGCTATGCCTTGGCTTCCTTCACTGGTCACATCACCAAAGGTCTCTCTCCATGTCCTATATTCTCCTCTCACAGGTAGCTAGATAAGTATAATTAGTGGGCGTGGCCTATCCTCCACTGCGGGCCCCCTTCCCCCAGCTGCGTGGTCTGCCTCTATCAGAGGTACACCACTGTTTATAAGGTAAAACTGACCATTTACTTTGCTTCACTCTGCTAGAACCTTTACTATGCAAGGCTTTAGCAGAGTGGAACGAGTGGGCACAGGGCAGGAGCTCAGCACAGCACATTGCTCCTTTGCTTGTGCTCACATCTATGCCAGGCTTTAGAACAGGAGTGCTGGTACAGACAGGAGCAGCGATGTGCTATGGAGCTCCTTCCTGTACAGCGCTCAGTGCAGCCACAGTGAATCTGTACTCCCAAGCACAGTAGTGCAGGGGAGTACAGATTGCAAAGCGCTACAGGCACCTGAACTTCAGGTGTCTATATCGCATAGAAAACAAAAAAAAATAAAGTATATTAGAAAAAAATCATTTTAGGTGTTTTAGACGCCGGTCATAATAAATTCCCTGTGCTGTTGAAGGATCCACTGAAGTTATGAAGAGGCTCCAACCTCTCAATAACTTTGGCGCATCTAGCACCAGTTCTAAACGTAAGACAGTTGATAGACTTTA